>JAXCGZ010010149.1:27500-45283 GCA_037179515.1 Halocaridina rubra | reverse complement strand
CAATTTCCCAATCATACATCCCAGTTATAGCCTAATTACACATCACACATCAATCATATTTTGGTGTTGTAGCCCAATCAATCTCTTAAGTGGTTTCCCGAACATTCTCTAAAATGGTATCGCAGTCATTCTCTTAAAATGATACCCCAATCATATATTTAAGTGATATCCCAGTCATTCTCGTAAGTGGTATTCCAATACATTTCCTTATGTGGTATCCCAATAATTTTTTGCTGAGTGGTATTCCAATCACTTTCTCTTAAGTGGTATCCCAATCATACTCTAAAGAGGTATCCCAATCATACCTTCGGGTTGTAGCCTAATCACGTTCTTCTCAGACTCATGGACTCCACTCTTCAGCTTTCCGTTTCCTTATTAGGAAGTAACACGGACTAATATATTAGCATCTTGGCATACATAACCTTTCTTAATTGTAGATTCAACTACAGTAATAAAAGTTTCTAAGTATGTAGCAGCACTATTAGTAGCAATTGCGGTGTAGTAGTAGTAGTAGTAGTAGTAGTAGTAGTAGTAGTAGTAGTAGTAGTAGTAGTAGTAGTAGTAGTAGTAGTAGTAGTAGTAGTAGTAGTTGTTGTTGTTGTTGTTGTTGTTGTTGCTGTTGTTGTTGTCGTTGTCATTGTTGTTGTGGGTGTATTTTGAAATAGTGTCAATACAGCAGTTTTTATTGCAATGAATATATTATAATTCTGATATAATAATATATTAACAATCTACTGAGCAGAAAAGGTAACTAGGTTTTCATATTACGACCAGCAGCGACTATAGTGAAACAATAATTGGCGAATTTCTACCACCACTACTACTACTACTACTACTACTACTACTACTACTACTACTACTACTACTACTACTACTACTGAAGCTACTGCTGTTGCTTCTCCTGCTACTACTACTACTACTTATGTTAGTTTTCAAATATTGAAGGAACCATCACCTGCTAGATCGAATAGGTTGCCGGCATGGCTATGCGTTTTTAACGTTCTTTTTAAAAACAGCATGGGCAGCCTTTTAAGCGTACACTCGTTCTTTTTTGTTATCATTAAACCTTTAACTTCAACTTTATATCCGAATTTTACTTTCAAAAACAACGGCTATTAATTATGTTTATGTATTGAATATATCCGTATGCTACAGTAGCATGCCTGTACTTTACAGACTACAGACTCAACATCTACTTTCTCTTCTAAAACTTTATTTTTATTTGTCTTTATTTCCTCCTCGTAGTCCCTTCTTTTTCTTCTTTTCCTTCAAGAAAGAAGCCAGGTGGGTACGTAGCTCATTACCCAATCAGCATTCGGGAGTAGACAGGTGCACAACGCCACTAAAAAGGTAATGTAGGACAAGAACTGAATAACGAAATCAATGTCTTCTCCTCCGTCACTTCCTCCCCCCCCCTTCCTCCCTCCCTTTCACAAGATGCTGCTAATGATGATGATGATGATGCCAGTTGCATTCGCTTCAGTAGAGTTTGTAATGAGCCCTGGAAGAAGAAGAAGAAGAAGAAGAAGAAGAAGAAGAAGAAGAAGAAGAAGAAGAAGAAGAAGAAGAAGAAGAAGAAGAAGAGGAGGAAAATACAGTGAAAAGAATAAGAAATACGGAGGAAGCGAAGAAGAAAGAGAAGGAGACTAAAAAGGGAAGAAAGCATCATCTTGCATCATGGTATGACATATTGTGAATGTCGTTTGCACAACCTACCTAATTATTGTAGAAGAGTATTGACATTGTATGTTATATTTGTTATTAATATGAAAAAATCAGTACTGTTTTTAAACTAAAGAAATACTGTAAACAAGACTTTTGGCCAAGAGCGAGTTGCATGATTTGGGTATGCGATGTCAAACATACTTATAAGATTTGGAGTACTTGTTTTCTTTTTTTTATGTCGGCTACCCCCCAATTAAAGGGGGAAATAGCCAAGGTAGATAGATAGATAGATAGATAGAATAAAACTTGTGCGAGGTGTTCTTTTCATACTTATGAATACGCAAAGAGAATACGTGGTGTACCAGAACGAGTTCTACTTTCCAAACTAATAAATACGTAGAGAGAAGACGTGAAAAACCAAAGAGAGTCATTCTCTTCAAACTTATAAATACTTCGAGAGTTGACTTGGAGCACTAGTGGGCGTTGTGTTTTGCTAAACGTATAGATACTTAAGATAAATATGTTTATACGTTAGAACCTGTGTGGAGTACAAGGGCTTATTGTACTTTGCTAAACTTATGAATACTATAGAGTGGATGTTGAGTATCAGAGCGAGTTATTTGCGTGGGTGCTCTGATGTCATCTTATGGTAGTCGGCAACCGTGGCCACAAATTCTATGCCATATAAGGCCAGAAGCTGACCCTCGCATCCCTTGGAGACATTCCACGAGATAAGGTTACTTCTCATTGCTTTTTCGGAAGCTTTATGTTTGCTCCTGTCAAAGTCTTCAGTAACAAGGATTAGAGAAGGAAATAATTACTGTTTAACTAAAAATCAATGTGTTGAATTCTCTTTTATTATTGGTGATCATCGAATGTATTAAGTTACTGAACCTCTTCAGGAACAATTAAATAGACGAATGAGATAAAAAGTAAATGATAGACATAAAAAAACAACAATGGCTTCTAGACTTTCATTCAGAGTGGCCCTGGAGGTGTCAGAGCCCACCTTGCCTTTAGCCATCATTGATTGGAGGAATCGAGTGGAACTACCCAATCACCTTGCTGGACACATTTACCTGTCATTCGCCAAGCGCCATAGTTCGTTAACTATTTTTTATTGCCTTTGAAAATGCTTGCTCACGTCTCCTGTTTTTTCCAACCTGTTTGTGAATAGTTGTGGTTGCAGGGAAGGGAAGGGAAGCTGTTGGGAGGAGGGGAGGGGTGTGAGTTTATGATGGAAAGGATAGGGGATGGGAAGGAGGGGTTCCAAAAACAACGAGGTAAAAGAAAAAAGTGGGACGGGGAGGGGGTAAAATATGCGGTCTTCTAATCTGCATAGTACTCATAGGGCTTTGTCTTGAGATGAAGTATGATTCTGCTGGAATCCTGAGAGGCACGGAAAGGAGAGAGAGAGAGAGAGAGAGAGAGAGAGAGAGAGAGAGAGAGAGAGAGAGAGAGAGAGAGAGAGAGAGAGAGAGAGAGAGAGAGAGAGAGAGAGAGAGAGAAGACAAAACGCTGAACGAGAAAGACACTGTTATAAATTTATTTATTCAGTGCATTCAGTGAAGTGGATGACATCATCATTAACATTTACATATCATTAGTCCCCTGCCAGGCACTGTGCACTCTGTCAGCACCCACTCACTCGTAACGATCTGCATTTTATTTATTTGTGTATTCATTTAATCTTACCTATTTACTCATATATATTTAGGCAAATTATAACACTGAATATTATTGTACAGCCTCTGTACTAGAAGCTGTCTGGTATTTGTGCATAATCAGATATTTTCAGTTGCTTTTGCTAGTTGATTCCTCCTAATTCATTCTCTCTGATTTTTTAGAACTTCGGAAATCACATGACTTGTTAGTCTGACTTACAAGCATATTGAGACTCATATTTTTTGAATATGAAAACATTCCCTTGTCGCTGCTTTGCCTTTAGTGTTGTTTAACTGTGTAGGTGCTGCCTCTGGGCCCTTTAGAGGATGTTTAAAAAACGCAAAAGGAGATTTCGTAATTTTACAGAGAGACAATATTAATTGACCCTATTCCTCAACACTGTTCTCACTATATGCTTGCCCAAGAAAATTCTAAACGATACCTTGTAATTTTTGAATCTCGTTTGGAACAGCATGTCATCTAAATGTACACTAAAAAAAATAACTTGAATTTGTCTAGTTTGCACAGTGTTTTTAAACAAAAATCTACGCTCGTACACATAGCAGCTATTGCTGTTGATTGGTGTTATCCTCTTTTTCATCACACTGTTTTTGGGTAATTTAAACTCCATAAAATTGCATCTTCCAATCACAAAGTCAATAAACAAAGAGATATCACCTTATCACGAATTAGGCAAACAGTTTGACTGAAGAATGGCTTCCTTTGATCACAGTATTATAAACACAAGGAGTGAAAGGGTGCCTTCTAATTATGGAATGAAAAAAAATGGTTAAGGGATTGAATAATTTTATCAGAATATGACTTAACAAGGTGTCTTGAATAAATGGCCTCTTTTAATCACTATGTGGATAAACCGTGTTCAGCAAATGAACGACTATGACCCCATAAGGGATAAAACAGTTTATATATGATCATAAAATGGATTGCTGAGCAGAGAAGGTTAGGAAATATCTTCTTCTGATTATGCTCGAGATGTGTCTGCATTTTCCAAGCACAGATAGAGATAAAATGGAGTTGTGTTATTTTCTTAAGTCTAAGAATAATTGTTTAGATTGAGAAACTGTATCTTCTGAATACGAATAGTATAGATAAAGTTTCTAAGAAAGGATATATTTTGGCCACAGAATCGATAAATATGATAGCTTAGACTGTCTTCTGATCAAAGACAATTTAATATATATCATCTTTGATTCCGAAACTGACAGAAAGAATGGTGATAAATTGTATATGATGTTTAAATGAAAGATATAACATTGTTGTATAATTATATTGCATAATATAATCACAGAATAGTTGAATAACATTACGGGAAGTAAAAATAATTATAGAAAATGTATATTTCGTTTGCTGAATGAATAAATCACATTAAAAAATAAAAGTATGTTCTGACCAGAGAAGTTTATGATGGAGTGTTTGTTATCAAATTCGCTCAACAAGATATTTAAAAACTGAATTTTCTGAATAAATGTAAAGCAAAAACGTGAAATTAATATGAATAATCAAAAATGAATTCAAATAGGAGACATATTCTGGTTACTGGCAGGATTAACATCATAAATTATGATCACAGAACGAATAAAAAGAGGTTTTAATTTTTTTTTTAGTCCAGATTGGATAATACTGATGGTATCCATTATTACTAACTTGGATAAACTAGGCTTTTTGAGAAGTTTAACCTCGTTATCATAGATTATATAACTTAGTTTCTTAAAGTGTATTTAGATAACAGGATGGTTACTGCTCATAATATCATCTGCATCTAGGATGCCTTAATAACAGAATGGATAAACTTTATGGTATCCTATACATCTAGAATGGATGAATAATATTGTCAAATGCCTCTTTTGACCATAGAATGCAATGCACGTTTTTTTTTGAGAAATGCATATTCATTTTTCTGATGGTTACAGCTGTTCACAAAAAAATATAGAAAAAAGAAACTCAAAATAACGTCGAAATTCTCCAATAAATTTCCAAAATGGTGACATTAACTCTACACCTTATTCCTTATTGATATGTGAATTACTCTAGTCAGAAATATATTGTAATATCCAAGTTTTTGTTTGGTCACTTTTAACAGCTATTATCTAACTGAAACTAATAAATTATATGTGAATTTTTCAGTCTCAATGAAATTTAGAAATTGTTTTTTAAGTACATTTAAAGTATATCCATAAATACTAGATACCAATGAGATAAATTTATAGTCATTGTAGTGGCAAAGTAATTTAATCGCTATGTGGCCAAAGCTATTTTTAGACTAATTTGTGTAACTATTACAATGAAATATTATTGATGAATAAATAAGATGAAATAGTTTTCCCCAGTAAAAAAAAAAATTAGATAACTATCTAAATGGCATTAAAATCATCAATATTTTTCTTTCCTATGTTTTTCTTATTTTTGCATCATAAGATTGATACGGTTTTACATCACGGACTCCCTTTTCTACCAAGGGCTAGGACGGTTGCCTTCTTGCGAAGGACTTGTTTTGTCAGATGTAATCGTCACCCTGAGTACATGTACTTGCTAACCTCAGACCGTGACGGGGCGCGAACCCTCGACCTGACACCTCAAAGTCGCAGAAGCTATCGCTTTGCCCCGGTGACTACCTATTTTTGTAATATAAGAGGGCATAGATATTCGTTCTTCGATTTTTATGAGATTATAGATATGCATCCATAAATTCCAAGTATATGCTAGTGTTTGTTTATGCGCAAACACTTTTTGTGACTTCTGTGTGCACACACGACATTTTGATGTTTATCTGTGGGTTTTAAGATACTTCTTTAAGGGAGAAGAGTCTCTCCTAACCACATGGTACGACTTTAGGTGTTTGTTTGATTGTTTACTTTCTCTCCATGCCCCTCCCACACCCACACCCTCACCCCCCCACTTTTTTTTTCTTCTTCTTCCAATGAGGTAGGAATACCACAGGTTGCTCCCTTATTTACTTGTATACCCACTTTTGAATTCGTAGTGTGTGCTTGTCATCCCATACGTACGTGCTTGCAACTGTCATTCTGTTTACTAACACGTCTCGTACCTCGTTTGCCTTACTTTCTATTGGCTGAAGTTTTTTTTTCTCAAACACACATTACCTTTACATGGATTTATTTGTTCGCTTATTTCGCTCTCATCTAGCAAGACTTCTCTTCGTGGGTTTATAACGGCATTTCTTCAACACATTTCTAACATTTATTTCCATTGAGTTTGTTTTATTTAATAGTCTATATTCTTAACGGTGTTTAATCAGCCTTCTGATTTGTTCTCCGGTAGGTTAAAAGCTTTGTTCTTCTACTGTGTACATGCCACTGAAGGACATGGTATGACGCCATTGTTTATCCGCTGGTTAAACTCAACTTTTGCCTGATTGCATGATTACGCATGCCTCGCCTCTCAGTAAGACCTGTTTGCTTGTATTCCTGTCATGCTGATTACCTACTCTATGCGATTAAATGACATGATCATATGTGGCTATTGTACGATTTTTTTTATTTTTATTCAGGGATGGTAACTGGAAACCATGAGTTAGGAAGAATATCTCTTGTTTAAATGAGAGATTGCTTTCTTAAAGGCCCTCCTCCCTAAGTTGTGTTGTTCTTCATCCCAATGTAAGTAGGTTGGCCCATGGCTACAACCGCCCGTTGCAATACTACAGTTGAAGGGTCTTGTGGACTTGAATAAAGACTGTCCAGGACAGTTCGATGTTAAGTCTTCCTTCAGTTACGGTTCTCTTTCTATGGCTACATCAACACCGAATATTCTTGGATATTCGTTACACATGTCTTATTGTCCCTTCACTTCTGACAAGTCACAATACTCCCCATCTCTGTTTCTCTCTAAGTTTTCTTCGTGCCCAGGTAGGGTAGATTTATTTATTTATTTATTTGGCCCATCCTGGTGTCACAATCATACAAAAAAGTGGAATTAAAGAGAGAGAAAGATCTTTTGTATATTTTTCTCCCTTTTAAATGAGAAATTATGTGGAAAAGACCTCCCTTATTTTATGCTGATCTCTCATCCCATCGTAATGTAACCTTATAAAAAATGCCTTAGAGATCTTTCTTTTAAGCTGATAATCCTCAGGCTTTATACGAATTTTCGCTGCAAATTTATTTTTTCCTGAATTGTGGAATTTCCTCATAGACACACTACTCTTTTATTCCAACCAAGGCCACTCTGGGTACCTCAGACCAAATTCTTAAACAACTTGTTCTTACTCTGTCAGTTGCAGGGATTAAACTTAGATGCCGTATACAGCTTTTGTTTTTAATCTACGTTTACATTCGGGGTAAAGTAAAAGTTAGTGTGATAACCACTGTCAACTTACCACTCTCAGTCATTACACAACTGATGGATGGGGTGAATGATTGAGTAAAGAGTTCTCACGTAAAGCAAAAATGACAAAAAAAAAGGTGAAAAGGGTAAAATCTTGAAAAGATCAGAAAGTACACTATTTGAACATACAATTATCAGTATTTTTGCTTCCTGCACCGCGCCCTTTGAGTAAAGAAATTGTTTGTTGCTTGTATGACCACTTTCATTAGGAGCATTTTAACCTCTTTATTATTATTATTATTATTATTATTATTATTATTATTATTATTATTATTATTATTATTATTATTATTATTATTATTATTTTTATTATTATTATTATTATTATTATTATTATTATTATTATTATTATTATTATTATTATTATTATTATTATTATTATTATTATTATTACTTTCTACTGTGGAGATTGGCACTTGAGTTTGTAGCACAGAAAAGAAAAGCATAGAAGACTGGCTTGAGTTCCGTTAGTAGCAGGTATAAATATGTAAGTATTTAATTGCGTAACTGTCTTCTTCTTCTTCTTCTTCTTCTTCGTCTTCGTCTTCTTCTTCTTCTTCTTCTTCTTCTTCTTCTTCTTCTTCTTCTTCTTCTTCTTATTATTATTATTATTATTATTATTATTATATTATTATTATTATTATTATTATTATTATTATTATTATTATTATTATTATTATTATTATTATTATTATTATTATTATTATTCTCCTCATTCTATTTCTTTATAACTTCATTATCATTATAATTATTATTATTATTATTATTATTATTATTATTATTATTATTATTATTATTATTATTTATTATTATTATTATTGTTATTATTATTATTATTATTATTATTATTATTATTATTATAATTATTATTATTATTATTAGTAGTAGTAGCAGTAGTAGTAGTAGTAGTAGTAGTAGTAGTAGTATAATTGGACTCTTGATAATAATTTCATTAGAAAGCGAAAGCTTTATTATTTGCTATTAGTTATTAAGCATATAATACTCTACGGTGGGTTTCTGTTTCTAATAATAATAATAATAATGATAATAATAATAATAATAATAATAATAATAATAATAATAATAATAATAATAATAATAATAATAATAATAATAATAATAATAATAATAACAAAAGTTATGATAATAATATCGATAATGGAATTTATTCACTCAGGGTAGCGATTACATATGCCAAAACAAGTCCTTCGCAAGAAAGCAACCGTCCTAGCCCTTGGTAGAAAAGGGAGTCCGTGACGTAAAACCGGAACAAGCATTATTATTATTATTATTATTATTATTATTATTATTATTATTATTATTATTATTATTATTATTATTATTATTAGCAGTGGCAGCATTGGCAACGGCAGCGGCAACAACAGCAGCAGCATAGTTTGGAGACAGACAGAGAGATAGATAGATAGATAGATAGAGAAAGAGAGAGAGAGAGAGAGAGAGAGAGAGAGAGAGAGAGAGAGAGAGAGAGAGAGAGAGAGAGAGAGAGAGAGAGAGCGTTGGAATAATCTAAGTTGAAAAGCAGAGTGGAAACATTCAAATACGGCCTATCACAGATACACTAATAAGTTGTTCTTCCAAACTCCTTTATTATCATATCATTTCCGTTTGTACTTTAAAGTACAGTCCTCTCTCTCTCTCTCTCTCTCTCTCTCTCTCTCTCTCTCTCTCTCTCTCTCTCTCTCTCTCTCTCTCTCCATATATATATATATATATATATATATATATATATATATATATATATATATATATATATATATATATATATATATATATATATATATATATATTCAAATAAGCACATTACCATTTGTGAAAACATGAATCACTTTTACCCCTACCGGGACTTGAACCTAGGACACATAATTGCTGTGCCAAGACGCTACCAACTACACCACAGAAGGTCTAAAAAAGGAAACAAACCTTACAGTTGAATTAAATGCGAAAACGAAGCCACGAGTGAGGTTGGGGGTCACTGTTATATGAAGAGAGTGGCATTCATATAGAATGCGTCCATTGCTAGTATAGCAGATAAAAGCTGTAAAGTTTGTTCCCCTTTTAAGACCTCCTGTGTTGTAGTTGGTAGCGCCTTGACACAGTCATATTGTGTCCTAGTTTCAAGTTCCGGTGGGGTTAAAAATGATCCATATATGTATATATATATATATATATATATATATATATATATATATATATATATATATATATATATATATGATTCTATTTCACAGGACGCACGTGAATATTATGAATATTAAATGGCTACGAAAGGAAATTGAAAGAATTTTTTAGATCGTTAGCGCTTTCAAGTTTATTACTTATCATCAGAGTAATCTGAGTCGTACAAACGAATGCGGCGATATATATATATATATATATATATATATATATATATATATATATATATATATATATATATATATATATATATATATATATATATATATATATATATATATATATATATATATATGGATTCTGTTTTACGTCACGAACTCCCTTTTCTACTAAGGGCTAGGACGGTTGCCTTCTTGCGAAGGACTTGTTTTGGCAGATGTAATCGATACCCTGTGTGTATGCCCTTACTAACCTCAGTCCGTGACGGGGCGCGAACCCTCGACCTGCCGCCTCAGAGTCGCAGACGCTACCAGTTTGCCACGGACACTACATATATATATATATATATATATATATATATATATATATATATATATATATATATATATATATATATATATAATATATATATATATATACACAGAAACCAAGAGAAAAAAGAGAATTAGCAACTCATCATCGGAAGGTGAGTGTAAAGGCAGTACCGACATATGTTATATTTGTTTATTGTGGTGTAAATAATAAGTAAATAAGGTACGGTCAAATGGACTCACATTACTTTACTGAGAATAATGCTATTAATGAAGCAGACATGCTAAATTTAATAATAATAATAATAATAATAATAATAATAATAATAATAATAATAATAATAATAATAATAATAATAATAATAATAATAATAATAATAATAATAATAATAATAATAATAATAATAATAATGATAATAACAACAACAACAACATCAACAACAACAACAATAATAGCAATAATAATAATAATAATAATAATAATAATAATAATAATAATAATAATAATAATAATAATAATAATAATAATAATAATAGCAATAATAATGATAATAATATTTACAATAATAATAATAATATCAATAATGAAAATAATAGTAATAATAATAATTTATGATAATAATAACACTAGTAAAAATAATAGTGATAACAACAAATCATAATAATGATAAATATAATAACTATAGAAGTAATACTCACCAAAAAATAACATTAATACCTGTACAACATTAAGAAAAATAATTATATAAACAGTAATCAAGAAAAAAATTAGAAAAAACAAAGTGAAAATATAAGAAATACCAACAATAATATTATTATAAATATATTAGTCATGGCATGACAAAAAACACAGGTGAAATAATAGTAATACTTAAAGAATGGATATACTTAATAGCATTAAAATAAATAATAATAAATCAGTTGTGGATATAAAGAAATTAATAAAAAGAACTTATATTATTTCTAAAATTAAATTTTTCAAACTTCAAAAAAGCATACTTGATAATATGGGATCAATTACAAATAAACCATGACTTAAGTTATTATTTTGGTGCTCGGTTAAGGTAATTATTGCAGATTCCAAGGAGTTTCCAGTAATAATATCATTACTTCTTACTAAGATAGACGAATTGTTCCAGTCAGTATGGTGATTGCAAACATTATGCTGATTTTAATCACTATATTGACTGGAACAATTCCTCTATCTTAGTAAGTTTTTTTTTACGAGTGTGACACCGGGACAGGCAGATACTGCCCTCATCAATAAAGGCCTGGGCACGAGAAAATACCAAGACGAAGGAAAAGAAAAAGTTAAGGACAAGGCAGAGAAGAGGTTATGGCACACGAAGGAAAACGACAGACAGAAAAAAGTCAAAGAACTGAGGACCCAGAGATAAGGACTACGCTCTGAGATGACGAAAGATCTGCTTTTTGAAGGATGAAAGGTCATAAGAATTAGGAAAGACAGAAGGAGGAAGAGAGTTCCAGAGTCTGGAATCTGCAATAATTAACTTTACCGAGCACCAAAATATTAACTTAAGTCATGTTATATTTGTGATTGATCCCATATTATCAAGTATACTTTATTCCAGCTTGAAAAATTTAATTTTGGAAATTATTAATTTCTTTATATCCATAATTGTTTTTTTTTTTTAAATTGTTATTAAGTATTTCCTTTCTCTTAGGGTTACTATCATTTCACTTGTATTTTTTGTCATTTCATGATTAATATATTTATAATAATATTATTGTTAGTATTTCTAATATCATTGTTTTGTTTTTCTGATTTTTTCTTGATTACTGTTTATATCATTATTTTTCTTATTGTTGTTCAGTTGTTAATTTCATATTTTGGATAGTATACTTCTATAGTTATTAAATCTATTATTATTATAAGTCTTATTTATATGACTATTATTATTACTTGTGTTGTTATTATTATTATTATTATTATTATTATTATTAATCATTACTACTATTACTAATATTATTATTATTATTATTATTATTATTATTATTATTATTATTATTATTATTATTATATTTAGCGTGTCTGTTCCATTGTTAACATTATTCTCAGCAAAGTAATGTGAGCCCATTTGACCGTACCTTATTTATTTGGTATTTACACCCCCAAAAACTAATATAACATATGTCGGTACTGCCTTTATACTCAACTTCCGATGATGGGTTGCTAATTCTCTTTTTTCTCATGGTTTCTGTATGTATATATATCGCCTCGTTCGTTTGTACAACTCAGATTCCTCTGAAGATAAGTAATAAACTTGAGAGCGCTAAGGACCTAAATTTATTTAAATTTCCTTCAGTAGCCATATATATATATATATATATATATATATATATATATATATATATATATATATATATATATATATATATATATATATATATATATATATTAGTTTTGCCGAATATGTATGCGTTCTTTAATCATACGTGTTTTAATCACTATATTTTTTTTCTGCAGGAGTCTGAACTTCTCCGTACAGCTAACTGGACTTACCTAAATGTGATCACAGGAAAGGTCCCTATGCTCCTAACCTCTCTTCTCCTCCCCAGAGCTTTTCATGTTTATCATTAAAACTATGACTGAAATTAACACTTACTTGCAACAGTTTTAGAAAGAGTTCAATTTATAACCTTGCCATTTTTCCCCTCCTATTCATTTGATTCGTAAGAAAGAATTTTATTTTTTCAGAGAAATTATTGATCACAAAGTAGCATAATTAATTGTCTGTAATGCATTATAATTTAGTATAATACTGATGCTTTTTCGTAGTTATGTAATTCTGAAAAATGTAGTGTTAAATATTTTGGTATGGTTATTTAGATAATCTTTTAGGTCTACCCGTAAAAGCATACGTTTTTTATCCGTTTTCTTTCTTAATTGTTCTTTGAGAAAACGTTTTGTGCTTACTGAAGGCCTAACTGCTGAAAACTTTATGATAAATGTTTTAGCTATGTGATTACCTAATTGATTACCTAATTGTGTTTACGGGAAAGAGCCCAAAGCTCGTATCTTCCCGTCTCCTCATCGGTTCCATTTTAAACTTAGTGATACTTATCATACCTGTCCTTAAAACTATGGATTGAGATAGCATTAACTACCTCCTCGCTCAGCCAATTCCAATTATCAACTACTCTTACACTGAAAAAGTATTTCCTTACATCCTGCAAACAAGTTTTCTTACGAAGCTTCAAACTATGACCTCTAGTTCTAGAGCCAGCCATATCAAAATATCCATCCCTATCCACTCTATCATAACCATGAAGGAATTTAAAGACTGTCACCATATCGTCCCCTCACACTTCTAGCTTCGAGTGATGGTAAGTCTAATTCCCTCAGCCTCTCATCATAACTGAGATTGCGTATTTCTGGCACCAGTTTCATGGCATGTCTTTGAACCTTTTCAAGCTTAGCTATGTGCTTTTTCAAGTGCGGATTCCAAAAGGGGGCTGCATATTCGAGTTTTGGCCTCACATAGGTTACATAAATATTTCTGAACATTTCCTTGTCCATGTGCCTGAAGGCTACCCTTACATTTGATAAGAATGCATATGCTGCCCTTACTATGCCATTTATATGTATTTCTGGAGACAAATCTGCCAGTATGTTTACTCCTAGATCTCTCTCATTTTCTGTCTCTTGAAGTTGTACTCCAGCCACCGAGTAGTCAAGCTTGGGCCTTCTTGCACTTGTACCCATTCTCATTACCTTACATTTTAAAGTATTGAATTTCATTAGCCACTTTTCTGACCACTCATGCAGATTATATAGATCCTCCTGAAGTTCTCTACCATTGTTCTCGTTTTTTACTTTCTTCACAATCTTTGCATCATCTGCAAACATATTCAAGAATGAATTTGCAGACTCTGGTAGGTCATTTACATATACAAGGAACAAAAGTGGCCCTAAAACTGAACCCTGTGGAACTCCACTACTAACTCTTCTCCATTCAGACACTGAGTGTCTTACTCTAACCCTCTGTTCCCTTCCTTCTAAGTAAGTTTTTATCCATTCCAAAACATTTCCACCTATTCTAGCCATTGATTGCAGCTTCCTAATAAATCTCCCATGAGGAACAGTGTCAAACGCTTTCTAAAAGTCTAGGAATATGCAATCTGCCCAGCCCTCTCTTTCCTGTAAGATTCGGCTTACCTCATCATAAAATTCTAATAAGTTTGTTACTGTTGATCTACCTTCTCTGAAGCCATGTTGCCTCACTGACAAAAAGTTGAAGGATTCCAAGTGAAGAGAGATATATTTCCTTAGTAGTTTCTCCATAAGTTTGCAAACTATGCTGGTCAAGGAAACTGGTCTATAGTTCAGAGCCGTATCCCTCCTTCCCTTTTTGAAGATAGGTATCACATTTGCTTGTTTCCAGCATCTTGGAATCTCCCCCGACTCCAGTGACTCCTTAAATATGATACTTAGTGCCACTGATATTGTGTTTGCGCATTTTTTAAGCACATGAGGGGATATGTCATCAGGACCTGTAGCTTTATGAACATCTAAATCCATCAGCGCTTTGCATACCTCTGTGGCTGTAAGGTTGATGTTCTCTAATACCGGCCCTTGAGCTTCTATCACTGCAATCTGAGGGGGTGGGGTATTTTCTACTGTAAATACTGACTGAAACTCCTTGTTCAATTCTTTACAGATCTCTTCATCCGTCTCAGTGATGCTTCCATCCGCTCTCTTTAGCCTTAAAACCTGTTCTTTTACCTTCAGTTTTCCTCTGATAAAGCTGTGGAAAAGCTTGGGATTTTCTTTAGCCTTCCTGGTGATGTCCCTCTCATAGTCTCTCTCTGCCTCTCTCCTTTTACTTAGGTAGTCATTTCTTGCTCTTTTGTAGGTTTGCCAGGCATTTATGTTTTTTCTCCTCCTATACCTTTTCCAGCATTTGTCTCTCCACTCCTTAGCTCTTTTACACCCATTATCGAACCATTTCTCTCTGGCATGAATTACACCTACTTTGGTGACAGGTATGCAGCAATCTACTATCTTCCCATATTTCTCACAAAAGATGTCATACATTTCTTGTATAGATTTGTTGTAAAATAAGGTTCTCCAGTCAATAACTGCAAAAAGCTCATTCATTTTGATGTAATCTCCTTTCGGATAGTTCCTCCTCATGTCCTCAGTGCCTCTACTCTCAGGAAGAATATCTTCAATGATATACTCCATCAACAACACACAGTGGTCACTCTTTCCAATTGGTGGTTCATACTCAATTTTTTCAATATCCAACACATTATCTGTGAACACTAGATCAAGTAGTGATGGCTCATCCCCACCCCTGGCTCTTGTTGGTTCCATTACATGTTGGTGTAGGAAATTCCCTTGTACGCAATCTAGGAATCTTGCCCCGAATGAGTCCTCACCACTGTGTGGGTCAAGATTTATCCAATCTATCTCTTTATGATTAAAGTCTCCCATAATCAAAATCCTACATTTTTTTTTCCCGTGCCATGTTAACAACTGAGTTTATGACTTCAATAGTACCTATATGACTTTCCTCATAAACTTCAAGCCTATTTTGGTTCCTTGGTGGGTTGTATACAACAGTTATTATAATGCTCTCTGACCCAGTATTTATGCGAGCAACAAGAAATTCCTTGAACTCACTTTCTATAGCCAAGTTTATTTCTTCAACTTGAATCCTTTCACTTATGAGCAGTGCTATCCCTACACCAGTCCTCTCAGATCTTTCAACCCTTAGTATTTTGAAGCCCTTAGGAAAAACTGTGACACTGTTTATGTCCTCACTCAACTTAGTCTCTGTAATTGCTACTATATCTGCCTTACTGCCGACTGGTAACACTCGCCAATTTGATGCGTCAGGTGGCGAAATCGAGGCCCACCTTGTTTTAAGACTAGAATGGGAATTCACTCTGGTTAACGGTCGCATTTTCCATAGCCAAACTCCTTCGCAAGATGGCATTGTCTTTGTCTTTAATAATAATAATAATAATAATAATAATAATAATAATAATAATAATAATAATAATAATAATGATAAAGGTAGTTCGTACGTAGAACCGAAGACTTTGCTTTAAATCAGGGGTTCTCAAACCAGGGTTCACGGGTAGTTTTCCAAGGGGTATTTAGATGGCTTACACTGAAATTCAATACTTGACAGCAGTAAAGTAATTACACTACAATGCAGTTTCATGCTTTCGTGTGCAGTATGATTCATGCAGTTTAAATTAATTTTTTTCTGGATATTCTCTGCAGCAATACTTGTGGTGAACACTCTAGTCCTTTACTGGCTCAAACTAAAGAACTAGGCAACATGTATCCTAGACTCTGCTCCCTCTCTCAGAATCAGTACACCTTGCATACTATTTTTTAGGGAGTCAAACATCTCAAAAATATTTTGAGAGCATCAGGTTTTATATCTTCTAGGAAAAGCCTAGGAATCTTTAGTATGTAATGGACTGTATTTAATTTTTAGGGATCTGATGAGCTTACCAAAAAACGTTAGGCAAGCCTGTGATAATCATAAATATTGAAAATTACACAATATGGTAGGCCTAGCCTAGAAAAATCCAAATATATTAAATGAATGGTCTATGCTACTTACAATAGGCTACTGGGATAAAAATTACACATTATATAAAAAATATCATATAATGTAATAGAAAACAATTTATAATTGGCATACAAAAAAATAAAAATAAATAATAACTTGGATTATATCAAATAACACTTTGTCCTTCAAAAATATATTGTTGCAAATATAAAAAGAGGCATTTAACAACATAAATGCATCAAGGCTAAGGAAAACTTGAAATTATATAATATTTTCACAATAAACCACTGTAGCCTAGGCTTAGTGTTCCTTTCTTGGCTACAAAACATAGAATCATCTACTGAGCCAAAATCACAATATTTGACACACTTATGTAGGCCACAAAATCAACAAGATCAACTGTCATAGATTACTGAAAATATTAGTGACACCCAAAACACAATGCAACAGAAGTATCCCAGCTCAAGCAGGATAGGAAAGCATTGAGGCCTAGTCTGGAGAAGATAGGTCAGGATAACCTTTGATCATATGACAGCCTAGGGTATTGTTTCTTTACCATATATACATATATAAGACGGTATTCTTTACCATATATACATATATCAGACGGCATACATCAACACTCTACCGTGTCATCTTATATTTTAACTTATTAAACTTATCTTGATAGGTGATGGGTAGATCTAAGCTGGTATTTCACAGTTTTAGTGATTTCTTTGGCCATGACTCTCTTTCTCAGAGCCGGGGAAAAAAGTGGCGAACTCTCCATCTGTAATCAAGAGTGTATCAGTGTTCAAAGGGGTTACAAATGACTTAAGAAATATTTCTAGATAACTTATTTATCATTACCTTACCAAGCTAGAAACTG
>JAXCGZ010010149.1:0-22500 GCA_037179515.1 Halocaridina rubra | reverse complement strand
CCTCCCTGCACTGTTAACAACTCACCCTTTACTTTATTAATAACAGCGTGCAAGCGTAAATTTATATGAATGTGACAGGTAAGTTTACCATAAATAACAGCGCGCAAGCGTAAAGCTATATGAACATGATAGGTAAGCTTACCGTGAATGACGTGATGATGACGTTTACATACTGCACAGCCAATGACAGCTTTACGGCTGCTTTTTGCGAGAGAAGAACATGGTAATGGGGAGTTGCTGTCACTGTTCCTTCTTTTGTGCAGATATGGTCTTGTAAGAAGCCATGGCATCGTCGATAATATCGCAGAAGGGCATTGAATGAACCATATCATCGTCCCACTCCTGCGATGTAGCGAACAGTAGATTTGTTGATGCCGAAATGGCGGCCGACAGCTGAGAAACGTCTTCCTTCCTTCAGCATATCTAACAGTATTACCTTATCTGCAATGGTCAACATCTTCCTTTGCCACTTAGGCTTACTACCAGAAGCCTTAGAAGATGAAGGACGCTTGGGTGGTATTGCAGGGGTTGAAATAAAGCAAAAGTTTCACAAAAAACACAAGTACAACGTATTAAGAGGCACAACTCAAAAAGCGCACACGTGAGTAACTGAATGGGTGAGGCGAGACAATGGAAGATGCTGGAGGAATCAAGCTCCAATCAAAAAGCCAATCAGACCCCAGGATGCAGAACACAGTTCTTTGATTTGTTGTCTCTCACCCATCAGCCAATAGCATCCCTTGTACTATCTCACGTAGGTGCGACCCTTTTCATTTTCCAAGACACTGATACCGGTATCATATTATATATGGTGCAATACTATGAGTTACATGTTTAAATTTATGTTTTTTACTATTTTTTACTGTGTTATTATTCTTAGGGTAGGAAATACTTTTTTATCAATATTATAATGAAAATACTGGAAATTTTAATATTTCCACATATTGGTGATTCCCACGATATACCCAGAAAATCTGCGATATAAAATACATATGCTCGCCATAAAAACCCGTGATGCACTAAATTCATGGAAAGTGAATTGCGATTTAGCAAGGGATTACTGTATATATGTGTGTATGTGCTTACCTAATTGTGCTTACCTAATTGTGTTTACGGGAAAGAGCCCAAAGCTCGTATCTTCCCGTCTCCTCATCGGTTTCATTTTATACTTAGTGATACTTATCATACCTGTCCTTAAAACTATGGATTGAGATAGCATTAACTACCTCCTCGCTTTGCCAATTCCAATTATCAACTACTCTTACACTGAAAAAGTATTTCCTTACGTCCTGCAAAGAAGTTTTCTTACGAAGCTTCAAACTATGACCTCTAGTTCTAGAGCCAGCCATATCAAAATATCGATCCCTATCCACTCTATCATAACCATGAAGGAATTTAAAGACTGTCACCATATCCCCCCTCACTCTTCTAGCTTCGAGTGATGGTAAGTCTAATTCCCTCAGCCTCTCATCATAACTGAGATTGCGTATTTCTGGCACCAGTTTCGTGGCATGTCTTTGAACTTTTTCAAGCTTAGCTATGTGCTTTTTCAAGTGTGGATTCCAAAAGGGGGCTGCATATTCGAGTTTTGGCCTCACATAGGATACATAAATATTTCTGAACATTTCCTTGTCCATGTGCCTGAAGGCTACCCTTATATTTGATAAGAATGCATATGCTGCCCTTACTATGCCATTTATATGTATTTCTGGAGACAAATTTGCCAGTATGTTTACTCCTAGATCTCTCTCATTTTCTGTCTCTTGAAGTTGTACTCCAGCCACCGAGTAGTCAAGCTTGGGCCTTCTTGCACTTGTACCCATTCTCTTTACCTTACATTTTAAAGTATTGAATTTCATTAGCCACTTTTCTGACCACTCATGCAGATTATATAGATTCTCCTGAAGTTCTCTACCATTGTTCTCGTTTTTTACTTTCTTCACAGTCTTTGCATCATCTGCAAACATATTCATGAATGAATTTACAGACTCTGGTAGGTCATTTACATATACAAGGAACAAAAGTGGCCCTAAAGCTGAACCCTGTGGAACTCCACTACTAACTCTTCTCCATTCAGACACTGAGTGTCTTACTCTAACCCTCTGTTCCCTTCCTCCTAAGTAAGTTTTTATCCATTCCAAAACATTTCCACCTATTCTAGCCATTGATTGCAGCTTCCTAATAAGTCTCCCATGTGGAACAGTGTCAAACGCTTTCTGGAAGTCTAGGAATATGCAATCTGCCCAGCCTTCTCTTTCCTGTAAGATTCGGCTTACCTCATCATAAAATTCTAATAAGTTTGTTACTGTTGATCTACCCTCTCTGAAGCCATGTTGCCTCACTGACAAAAAGTTGAAGGATTCCAAGTGAAGAGAGATATGTTTCCTTAGTAGTTTCTCCATAACTTTGCAAACTATGCTGGTCAAGGAAACTGGTCTATAGTTCAGAGCCGTATCCCTCCTTCCCTTTTTGAAGATAGGTATCACATTTGCTTGTTTCCAGCATCTTGGAATCTCCCCTGTAGCTTTATGAACATCTAAATCCATCAGTGCTTTGCATACCTCTGTGGCTGTAAGGTTGATGTTCTCTAATACCGGCCCTTGAGCTTCTATCTCTGCAATCTGAGGGGGTGGGGTATTTTCTACTGTAAATACTGACTGAAACTCCTTGTTCAATTCTTTACAGATCTCTTCATCCGTCTCAGTGATGCTTCCATCCGCTCTCTTTAGCCTTAAAACCTGTTCTTTTACCTTCAGTTTTCCTCTGATAAAGCTGTGGAAAAGCTTGGGATTTTCTTTATCCTTCCTGGTGATATCCCTCTCATAGTCTTTCTCTGCCTCTCTCCTTTTACTTAGGTAGTCATTTCTTGCTCTTTTGTAGGTTTGCCAGGCATTTATGTTTTTTCTCCTCCTATGCCTTCTCCAGCATTTGTCTCTCCACTCCTTAGCTCTTTTACACCCATTATCGAACCATTTCTCTGTGGCATGAATTACACCTACTTTGGTGACAGGTATGCAGCAATCTACTATCTTCCCATATTTCTCACAAAAGATGTCATACATTTCTTGTACAGATTTGTTGTAAAATAAGGTTCTCCAGTCAATAACTGCAAAAAGCTCATTCATTTTGATGTAATCTCCTTTCGGATAGTTCCTCCTCATGTCCTCAGTGCCTCTACTCTCAGGAAGAATATCTTCAATGATATACTCCATCAACAACACACAGTGGTCACTCTTTCCAATTGGTGGTTCATACTCAATTTTTTCAATATCCAACACATTATCTGTGAACACTAGATCAAGTAGTGATGGCTCATCCCCTCCCCTGGCCCTCGTTGGTTCCATTACATGTTGGTGTAGGAAATTTCCTTGTACGCAATCTAGGAATCTTGCCCCGAATGAGTCCTCACCACTGTGTGGGTCAAGATTTATCCAATCTATCTCTTTATGATTAAACTCTCCCATAATCAAAATCCTACATTTTTTCTCCCTTGTCATGTTAACAACTGAGTTTATGACTTCAATAGTACCTATATGAGTTTCCTCATAAATTTCAAGCCTATTCTGGTTCCTTGGTGGGTTATATACAACATTTATTATAAAGCTCTCTGACCCAGTATTTATGCGAGCAACAAGAAATTCCTTGAACTCACTTTCTATAGCCAAGTTTATTTCTTCAACTTGAATCCTTTCACTTATGAGCAGTGCTATCCCTCCACCAGTCCTCTCAGATCTTTCAACCCTTAATATTCTGAAGCCCTTAGGAAAAACTGTGACACTGTTTATGTCCTCACTCAACTTAGTCTCTGTAATTGCTACTATATCTGCCTTGCTGTTGTGACTCCTATCTTTTAATCCTACTGCCTTACCAGCTAATCCATCAGCATTTGTGTGATAACCTAATCGTGTATATGGGAAAGAGCCCAAAGCCTCATCCCCTAATCTTCTGTCATTATCTTCTTTATCTCCCCTTTGTATGGAAGAACTCTGAAAAGAAAATTTTTCTTCTCTTCTTCATTTCTTTCCTCATTTAACCTTCTTGCCTCTTGCAACAAGTTTTTGATCTTTCCCATCTCTTCCTGTGTTCTGTATTGTCTAATGAACACTTCTTTGAATTCTTGAAGGTCTTTTAGACTTTTGTTTTTCTCAACAATATTTCCCAACATGTTTCCCCTCTCTCAAAAGTTACTTTTGTTGGTCTCGGCTTTCCTTCCCTCGAATATTTACCTAGTTGGTGTATGTTTACAATATCCTCAGGACCACAAACTACTCCAAGCTTTCTTATCAGGTCTACAACCCTAGCTTTATTTTCTTCTAGTCTCCCCTGCCATGTTGGCTCCTTGGATTCGCTTATGCCTGAGATTACCACTGTCTTCTCCTTATCAAGTGCCTGTCTGATGAGTGGGTTTGCCCTTTCCATCACAACGTCTTTCATTTTTTCTGATTACTGTCTCTTTATAGTCAACTGTTTTTATGTTTTGCAGTGCCACCACCTTTACAGCCTCTTTTACTGCCACATTCCCCTTTAGTGCATCAGTAGAGGAAGTTTTCATGTCATCATTTTCCATATTCAGCTCCTGGAACTCTTTTCTAAACTGCTCAATGATTTCCTTAATCTGGACATTCCAAGCAGCAATCTCATCTCTCTCAGAAGAGAGCAGTGAACTAACATCTAATTCCTTTAGGTTGTCATTCAGCTGTTTGTTTTTATCTTCTTGTTTAGAAATTCTAGTTTCTAGTTCACTCTTTTTCCCTTCCAGCTTCTTTATTCTTTTTTCTAGTTCCTTTCTCTCCTGCCCTTGTGCTTTATTTGCTTCCTCCAATGATCTTATTTCCTCTCTGAGTGTTTCATTCTCTTTCATTTCTCTATCCATATTCCGAATTTTTTCATCAAGGCTTATAACCATTGCCTCTAAATCCTTGATTTTCTGTTTTATTCTCCTAATAGCTACCCCTCCTCCCGACCCATGGGTGGGAGAGGTTTGGGACAGAGATGGCCTCATTTTTATGTTCTCCCTCTCACAGAATATAGAAAGAAGAAGAGAAAGAAAAAAAAAGAGAAAAACTTTTATTTAAGCTTCACACAGAATTTTTATATCTCCATATAAGTGCTATTTAGTGACTCAATTTATCTCTTTACTGGTAACACACATCTTAACTTAAAAATTTGGCTATGGTAATTTGAGGATAAAAGAAAAAGAAAAAAATGCAACAAAACAAAAGTCAAACCTGAAGGAAAATTCGAATTTGTGTCTGAGGAGGCACCCACCTGTTCTGCTATATATTCTTCCTAACTGATAAACTCACTTGCTAACCAAGATATGTTATCACAGGATTAGACTTTACATTTAACTCAATATATATACATAATAAAAAAATAGTAGAAGAGAAAGCTAAAAGAAAAGAAAAAAAAATGAAGAAAATAAGACAGCTGTACTAATTGGCAACTTAACTCAGTACTGTTGACCGGTGTATTTTTTGTATTTATTTAATTATTCAATTATTTCGTGTTTCAAACTAGCTATCAAATTAATATAAATGGGAAGGATACTGATTTTAGCAATATATGGAACCACAGGATCAGGTGAACGGCTTAATAGCTCTCCCCAATTTACACAAAAAATTAGGTAATGTGATGTGATGGCTTCACCTCTGGCAACTCTTCTAAGTTTCCTTCAAGGCAGAGAAGGGCAGCTTCTTTCTCTTTCCCCTCACGAAAATATTCTCAGTTTTTTCCTTTAATATTTGGACAGTCTCGTCATACAACATATATAAGTTTTTTCCTCACAATACTCTGCAGGATTTCTTATTTAGGGAAATTATGTATGATTAACTCACTGTAGTCTTAGTCACTCAAAAACACAAGGAAAAGTTTAAGAGATACTGAATACTTGTGTACTGAATACGTTTGTGTGTGTGTGTGGTATTCTAGATTCAGTATTTATTGATTTACTATTAATTTGGTGTAAATGAACTAACAGTCCTCAGTAGTCGTTGCGAGTAGTCCTTGATTACCTAGGCGTGACCCAGCGTCGATACGTTCACACGTGTTGAGATGAGCCAGTGAAGATAAAGTTTTGGTAAAATCTTTACTAATAAAACCCTTATTGTATTAATCAGTTGAATTCCGACTATTGTGTTACGATGCATGAGGTTCACGTCGGTGATGCCATTTGGTAAATGTCTAAAATGCTCCTCGTTGTTACTTTTTTTGTGGGCATTTTGCACCCATCTTGAGTACTAAGAGAGTACAGTACTTTATTCTGATAGTGGCGAATATAACACTCCTCATTAAAAGAAAGAGAGAAGCTTTCTTTCGATCTGCTTAGCAACGAGAGCAGAGAGTATTGCCGGTACACTGGCAAGTTCAAACGCCTTCTCTAGGTCAAGAAATACGATGAATCCATGATGATTATTAATGAATGATAGCTTGGATGCTATGCATTCTGAAGTGCCTAAGCCTGGCTGGTAGGCAAACATATTTTTGTGGAAGGGTGGGCACTTCCAGCAAAATCTGTTTAGCACCATCTTCTCTGCCATCTTGCTTAGGCAGCATAAGAGGGAGATGGGGCATGGGTTGTCTGGATCTTTTGGCTCAGGAATGGACCGAATATCTGCCCTGTTCCATTAAGATGGTCTGACTCTGTGTATATGTCTGGTTAATCAGAGAGAGTAGAGCAAGCTACCCTTGTGGCCCAAGATTTTGAATCATTGAGTATGTGATTCTGTCTGCTCCTGGGGCTGTGTTCTTGGAGCTCTTGCTCACTTTCTGCAGCTCAGTCAGAGTGAAGGGGGCATCATCTTGATCATTAGTGTTGATGGCTTCTACTGCATCCCATCTTGCAGCGATGAGTCCCTGAAGAGTTGTGATGGAGAGCTGGTCAGAGTTTGCGCTCTTCACAAATTTGGCGGAGAGCTCTTCTGTTACCCGACTGGTGTCCCTGTGGGGGATGGTTCTAGGAGGTCTTATCTTTGCGACGGAGTTGATATTCCTCCACATCTGGCCCACAGAGGTGTGGGCATCTAGGGTGGAGCACCATTCAAGCCATATTTTCATCTTGATTTCTATTGTCTGTTCATGGACATGTTCTTTGACTACCTGGAGTATGGTAAGAGTCTTCAGTAGGACAGTTCCTGTGCATTTTTCGGACGACGTTGAGCCGGTGATTGAGTTCTTTAATTCTGTCACAATAGTACCACTTGTTGCGATGATTAGCGTGATGTGCTTTGCAGAGGGAGATAGAGGAGTCAGCTGTGGCTTGCAAGGCATTGACTAGTTCAGCCTCAGCTTGATCAATATCCCCAGGTAGTGTATAAGCTGAGTACCAATTGCTGAGGTTCTACTGAAATCGGCAACAGTCAGCCTTCTTAAAATTCCATCGAGGAGGTGGAGCAGGGATTTGAAAGATTTCAGGAATTGGCAGTTTGAGGTGAATCCCATATTGGTCATTCGTGACCAAGGGGTAAACTCTCCAAGTGGCATCCAGTATTCCACCTCTGTCATGAGTCGCCTCCTATTACCAAGTCATGATTGTTGGCTAAGCCAAAAAGGGCAGACAGGTCTAAATCCCTTTCGTGCTGTCTATAAATGTAGAAATCTATGCAGCTGCCCTGTAGCAATAGAGAGGTTGGATGATTTCTTTGGCCAGTAAGTTTTTCTTGATAAAGGTGGCACTGCCTCTGTTCTCCACCTGAGTCCAGTGTTGGTAGAATCCCTGGGATCCGGAGACTTTACAAGTGTTCTGATCCATACCCTGGCAATGCCTTCCAAGTGTTGGATTTTATGTCTCAAACCCTGGGCATTCCAGTGAAGGATCCTAAGATTAGGCATCATAAAGGTTTAAAAGGTGGAAGTGGACGAAGCAGCGGCCTGTTGAAGCTGACAGTGGTTCCTCTAGGCTAGGGCTTGGGCAACGATGGTATGAGTTACTTCCGTACTTTGATCAAAGGTGTCTCTGGGAGAGGAGTCCGTGTTGTCAGCGAAAAGTCGAACAGCTGCGTGAATTGCCCGAGTAATGAGATTTGTGATATCTTCGAGGGTAAAGAGGGGTTGAGGATTATGATTGGGTTAGGATGAGGAGGCAGAGGAATGTGTTTGGGGAGGCTGTTGAGAAGGAGTAGGAGTGCGGTTATTGAGTCTGAGGTCTCGGGACTTGGTGTGGATAGGTCTGTGAGTGGAGGCAGCTGTAGTCTGAGAGATGCGTAGGGTGGTGTTGTGTGACTGAGTGTTGCATGGAGTGGTGTTGTGAGTGTGAGTGTTGTGTGGGATGTCAGTGGGAGTGTGACTGTTGTGTGAGGAGGTGGTTTGAGTTTGTGTGGGGGTAGGAGTAGTGGGAGGTGCAGTCTGTGTGTCCGGAGTTGGGTTAGTGTTGTATGATGTGTGTTGGGTAGGGGGGTTGTGTCTGGATGGGGCAGGATGGGATCTGCACCATGGATTGGAGGTGGGAGGAGGAGCATGAGTGAAGGTAGAGGTGGTGCGGTTGGAGGCAGGAGCAAAGGAAGGAAACTTTAAGGAATCCTCTTCAGCCTCTCAGGACAGCGAGTATTCCAGGCATGGTGATGCCCCCAGCAGTTAGGGCACTTAGCTAATGTGTCTTCTTTGTCCTTAAATTTGGTGAGGCAACGGTCGGTTACATTCCCACCACTGCAGATTGCACATCTCACTGGGAAATGGCAGGTGTTTCAGTGATGGCCAAACTGCTGGCAACGCAAACATCTAAGAGGTTCAGGGTTATATTTCCTGATTTGGAATTTGCCTCAAATTCCAAGTTTCACTGGGGCAGGAGGTGGACCATAGATGTGGATCAGGACTTGTTTTGAAGGGACAGATTGCCCTTCAATCTTGGAAAAGCACAGTGAGGCAGAGGTGATATTCATCTGCTTGGTTAACAGGTCTGTTGACCAAGCAGTGGTGCTGTTAATGAGAATGAACTTCTTGATCCCCTGAGCCGGGATCATCTCAGCCAGGTGAGGAGAGCTGAGGGCACGGATCTTCTCAGCGGCTTCAGTAGAGGTGAAGTGGATGATAAATTCACCCTGAACTTTGGGTTTGACGGTGCACTCAGATTCAGTGAACTGGTTTTCCAGCTCTCTCAGGAGAGTATAAGCATCAGCAGTGGAGGGGGCCAGGACTTTGAATTTAGAGATGGGCTCTCTAACAACAGTAGGCTTCGGGGCTGGGGGTGAAGTGGGACAGCAACACTCCTGGTTGCTGCCAGAGGCCGTCCTTTGCCTCTTCTTCTTTCCCACTAGCGTCCACTCCTTCTGGGAGGGTGGTCATGTTCCATTCTCCCTTTGGGGGGAGCAGGAAGGTTGGAGCAGGGTATGGCTAGAACCTAGTCATGTATATACACAGACCTTCACTGAGGTCTATATTTAGACACTTGCACTGAGCACTTAGGAGATTATTTTATATAATAAACAGACCTTACCGCTATAAAGCAGTTATGAAACACACTAACACTGAGGATACAAAAAACGGGGGTGAAAACAAAAGCACTTGCACTGAACACAAAAAAGAAAAAAAACTGAAAAGGAATTTATCTCTTAGGTTAATACAGAACACACAGTAAATCCGAGTTGGTATGCACAGAAAAAGAATATGAAAAGGAATTTATCACTTAGGTTTACACAGAAAAAAAAAACCTGAAAAGGAATTTTATCACTGAGCACCTAGATAATAAACACTAAAAACACTTAACACTAAACACAAAGCAGAACATGGAATAAAGGAGAGAATTAACACAGTCCTATTGCACAATAATATATCTGATAAAGGGACGAAAAAAACTGTTAAACCAGCTTTTCTTTTTTTAGTCTCGAAAAAGAGGGGAAAAAAACGGGTAAAAACCATCAGAGTCGATTTATAAGGAATCTCCCACTATCCCTCCTCTGAGAAAGAGAAAAACAACGGAAATGGGAACGGCTCCCTTCCGATTTAATCTTTCCAACAAGGGAAAGGAATAGAGGAGGTATTCCAGTCAGTCTGGAAGGAGGAGTCAGCTTCTAGCAACTGGCTAGGCAGGAGTGACAGCTACTGGAGCTGAAACCTGACTGGAGAGCCGACGTAGAGTTAGCTCTGGGATATTATTAATATCACCACAAAGGTGTAGCTGAGTGCCAAGTACTGTGCAACTGAACAGTCAAGTATGAAATTAGAGATCATTTACAATTTTACATAAATGGAGATGATAGGACCAAGGACTGATCCCTGGGAACACCAAATGATACATTTTGTTGAGTTGAGATAATGTTGTTAAGCCAGATTGACTGTCTGTAATTCCGCAATCCTCTTTTGCGTCATGAATTCCCTTTCCCATTATGGGCTAGGACGGTGCCTACTTATTAAGTGCTTTGTAATTGGCAACATGACCATTACCCTGAGTGAATGCTCTTTCTAACTTTAGACCTTGGCCGGTCTCGAACTGACGACATGACGAATCAAAGTCGCATGAATTACCACCCGGCCACTGTGGCCACCAAGATCTTATGTATCAATAATTTCTATAGAGAGCCAATAGATAACAATATTGTAGGGGTCCATCAGACCTATGCCACTGTAGTGGAATATCTACAAAGAACGAACATAATTAAGACATCAAACGTATTTATTGAGAAGCAATGCTGATACAGATGAGTATAATTGGAATTTAAATAATGACATCTTTCTCATATTGCTATTTTGCATTAAAATATTGGTTAAGGGACCTAGGTTCATATTTTTTTTCTAGAATGGGATAGGATAGGAGGGGAAAAAAAGGGAGGGGATTAAGGATATAAGGGAATTGGAGGGAAAAGCACGAAAATTAAATAAAGTAAGAGATAAAAAAGAGGGGCAGACCCTCGTGCTAGGTTTTGATCTGGAATTCAGATTCTAGAGTTCGATGAGGTTCATATTGAATGAATGAATGAATGGGATGGGATAGGACAGGAGGGGAAACAGGGGAGGGGATTAAGGATATAAGGGAATTTGAAGGAAAAGCACGAAAATTAAATAAAGTAAGAGATAAAAAGAGAGGGGCAGACCCTCATGCTAATGGTTTATATTTTTTTTTGTTAGATTAATTAGTTTTAGAATAATTGGACAATTTCATTTCTCAAGTATTATTATACAGATATTCATGAAAATTAAAACAAATTAATTGCATTTTTCTTAAATTTTTTTTAATTATTTAAAACCCTAAAATTAAAAGAGATAATAGGATATTTCCGAAAAGAATAAAACAAGATAAGGATATTAGTGACCGTATTTTTGAAGATATACTTTCTCTGGCAAAGGAAATTTAATTGAAGATAAAAACAATTTAATATTAAAATGTTTGTAAATAGCTGCTGACCTACATCTTTATTTGTAGCATATTTTTTTTTTCAATCTAATTCTAGTTAGTAGTCTCCTATTCTCAAAGGAATTGTCAAAAATTTTATTTCATACGATAAATTAAAATTTAGTAAACTCGTACAACGGAGTCGTGTATTTTCAATTGTCATTTATATTTTACCTCTGTATTGTGAGTACTTCTTATCAAATATTTGTTATTTTGCTTTGAAATATATATTATACCTAAAAAGTAAGTAAAGATATGCATGCACAGTCAGTGTCTTAAATATATTTCAAGACAGTTTATTTCTACGTACATTATGTAAGTGTTGTTTTGCATATAGTTTCGTTTATTGTAAAGTAAGTGCATGAATGTATACTTTTAGACTTAGTATGTGTACTTATTAATTTCTATCATGTATACACGTATAGTCGTATGTATAATGTGTAGTTTATTATGGAGGCTGGCTGTAGAAGACTTGGAGAAAGGAATGTAGGTCACTAATGGATTTTAGCCATTAACCCTTCACCTCCTTGATAACGCTTATTGCCTCGCCTGTTTAAACAAAGAAGCGTTGTAACCAAGGACCCCAAGAAACGAAGGGAGTTTTGTAAGACTTTTTTTACAAAAAGTTAGTTGCTGTCGTGAGATGCTACGAGGCACTCATTTTTACTGTGTTTATTGACAGTACTTATAAGTTTATTGTTAGTTGTCCTCGCGAGATGCTACGAGACACTCATGCTTGTGACGTAATTATAATGCGTGAAAGCAGTCGTAATTAATATTTATGAAATACATTTGCTACCGTGATTATTGATGGTGCATATATGGCCCACAAAAAAGTTTGTTGTTCTCGTGGGGCGTTACGAGACACTCAGGTAGAAGAACGTGATAGAGATCTGTGGATCAGAAGGTACGTTTTTGATTCGGAGTCCCGTGATTGCTGACGACATCAGGGTTATCCGGATAGATGAGTACAGAGTTATTATATTTCTAACAATATTTATAACTATGTGTGAGGGACAGAATGAGCTCATTTAATTGAACACTCGTAGGTAGAATGTATGTTAGAAAATTTATTATTCTGCATGAGGAAGTTTTTATTTAAGGTGAGGAGAGTTTATTTAAATATTCACATATCAGCAGTTCATGAACCCCCTTATAAAATATTTGCATGTATGTCTATGCATGTAATATTAATTATATTTTATTGGTAGAGGATTTAAATTTGAGATCGTGGTAGGCCTCTACTGAAGCCGTGTCAGGTTTTCCGAATTTAGGGGGTTATAAGATCGAAGGGTATTAACACACGGAAATCCTCCAGAGTCAGCTTTTTTTTTTTTTTTTTAGGATGGGATAGGAGGGAAAAAGGGGGAGGGGATAAAGGATATAAAGGAAGTAGAGGGAAAAGCACGAAAAGTAAATAAAGTAAGAGATAAGAAAGAGAGGGGCAGACCCTTGTTCTAAGTGTTTGAAAGTAGCTCACTGTGTCATTGTGCACTATCGATAAATGTGAAGAAATCAACAAAAACTTGATGACTAAGGAATTCTCAAGAGCCTGGGACATCCATCCAAGGAGAGTGTCACTTTTTTTTTCCTTTGATGTTCTCCCTTTAGGGTGAGCGGACCTTCCCTTGTGGCCCGCTGGTGGGGTAAGATTTTGTTGATTGGAGGTGGTATTCGCTCTTGAGGGCGAATGGACTTTCCTATTTGGCACGGGGGTGGGGTGAAATCTGGTTATTGTCGGTGGTATTTGCTCTTGAGGGCGATCGGACTTTCCTATTTTGGCCTGTAGGTTAGGTTGTGCAAAACTGTAAAGATAATGGAAAACATAAGTGTTCAGTTGAGGATTATTAGTTTACATCTTATAATTTTAATGAATTCCTGTTTTGGTGGTGAGAGAGAGTTATTGCATGGTTATCTTGGTGGAGGGTATTGACTGATGATATTTAGTAGACTGTTCATGTGGTTGTTTGTTGCTAGTCTGATTATGGAGCTAGCAACATAGAGGGCATTTGGATCTTCGCTGGATGTTGCGGAGGCACCAGTTTTCCGTCAAATTTCTGAAAAGGAATCACATTCGAGGATGTAGTGGAGCAGTGGATGTGGTGAGGCTACCTGGCAAAAGGTGCATTCCCTGATGATATCATCCACTATTCTCCAGATGCACTTGTACCCGAGTCTCAGACGGTACACATTGACCGCCGTGCTTAGTCGAAGGAGGGTGTCGCGAGTCGGGTGGCTTTGTACCACCAGGTGGAGGGGGAGCCAATGTCTGTGCACAGGTTGTGTTTAGTTATTCAGGGCGTTAAGGAGTGACTTGGTGGCTTTGTTTTTTATCTGTTGAATCCCAGGAGGCAGATATATTTGGATTTCTACTCTAAGAGTGGCTTGTTTGGCGGCTTGATCGGCTTCCTCATATCCCTTGATGCCGACGTGGCTGGGAATCCAGGCAAGAGTGATGGCTTTTCCAAGGCTGGTTGTCCTGTGGTAGTGGCTGAGGATGGTGGTGATGATACGTACACTGTCTCTGAGGAATGGCTTCTTGATGGCCTGTAAAGCGCCTTTAGAGTCAGAGAGAATTAGGGCATGGTCAGCTCCTTGCTGGATGAAGAAGTCGAGTGCGTTGGCTATGGCAACAAGCTCAGTCTGGAGTGATGAGCAGGAGTTTGACTGTCTCCAGGATAGGACATAGTTTCCAGTGGTGAAGGCGGCTGTGGAGGATTTCCTGTGTGTTCATACCCTTCGATCTTATAACCCCCTAAATTCGGAAATCCTGACACGGCTTCAGTAGAGGCCTACCACGATCTCAAAATTAAATCCTCTACCAATAAAATATAATTAATATTACATGCATAGACATACATGCAAATATTTTATAAGGGGGTTTATGAACTGCTGATATGTGAATATTTAAATAAACTCTCCTCACCTTAAATTAAAACTTCCTCATACAGAATAATAAATTTTCTAACATACATTCTACCTACGAGTGTTCAATTAAATGAGCTCATTCTGTCCCTCACATGTAGTTATAAATATTGTTAGAAATATAATAAATCTGTACTCATGTATCCGGATAACCCTGATGTCGTCAGCAATCACGGGACTCCGAATCAAACTCGAATATCTTCTGATCCACGTAGAAATAAACTGTCTTGAAATATATTCAAGACATCCTGGGCCCCTCCAAAAAAGAAAAAATTGGGGGTCTCCCCATCAGTATTACAATTTATCATCTATGATTAAGCTTGCCCATGATTCTTCAACCCTTTGGGCAGCTTGACGTTCAGATCTTTCATAATTTGATGATTCCTTTTTGTATACTTCTGACAACAGATATTCCCATGAGAGCTTTTCAGACCAAGCTCTCTGAATAAGAATTTTTCCTCTTCTTAGTAAGGGTGATAGTAGACCTAAGGAGTTCAAAAATATACCCACCAGTGACAGAAGTTTATGTTTGGTCAACACATCTTCTCTAGCCTTCAGACCTTTCAAAGACAACTTGTCTGTATTAACATTCCAGATTAAACTAGTGATTGTTACTTTAGGGAATATAGATTTTTCAGAAAGGCACTGATCCAGTACCCTTTGAAGTCTTGCATTGTTTGAATTCAATGCTTGCAGTGATATTTTGGCCTTTTCCCACTCTACATCTGCAGTATTGCATATATCAAACTGTTTCTCTTCACTGGTACAAGCATCCAACAAATTACCCACTTGAACATTCTCCAATAATTCCTCCAACTGTTCTATCAGAGACTTCATTTGTCCAAAGGCACTCTGAAAATTGTGTAAGAGAGGATTGTGGATAGGCTTCAAGGGAACAGAAACTGTAAAACTTCTAAGTGTAGTTTTATCTTTGTAATGCACTTCTTGCTTTACTCCAATACTCTCTGGCTCCCACAACTTATTAACAGGCTCTATGGTCTTCTCAATCAACAACTTCTTAACAGGCTCTATAGCCTCTTCAATCAACAACTTATTAACAGGTGCTATGGCCTCTGCAATCAACAACTTATTAACAGGCATTATGGCCTCTGCAATCAACAACTTATTATCAGGCTCTATCGCCTCTTCAATCATCAACTTATTAACTGGCTCTATGGCCACTTCAATTAACTCTTGAGTAGCTGCAGGAAAAAACTGTGCTCCTACTCGCATAACAATATGGCTTTGCACATTACTGGGTTCATGTTGAGCATCACACGGAATATGGCCATACAACATGACACCACCCGGTGTTTTCACCAAAGTATAGACATCCCACTTGTTAATACCACTAACGAACTGGCTAAAATGTAAGGCACCAAAAACAATGCCAATGTTGTCAAGTACATCAATATCAATATCTTCATCAGCCAGCTTATGTCCATGAACCTTCAGCAGATTTGAAGCCCTTGTTATCCCAGGGGTGTGAATGCTAATGGGTAAGTCATCAACTGCAAGCAATTTAACTCAGGCCTTCTTTTGTCCTATCTTGATAATCACATTTACTGTAGGAAATGTTCCTCTCTTTGTTTCTGAACGGAAAGTATCAATGCCAAGAGTAATTTCTTCTACTGGGTTCAGTTTAAGAGTTTCAACTAGTTCCTTTGTTATGAAGGAACATTGTGAACCTGTGTCAAAAAACAACCTCGTGTTTAACCAAAAGCTTCCATTTGAACTGCTTACCTTTCCAATGGCAGTAGGCAGAGCGCATGAGGGTAAATTTGGTTTCACAATTTGTTTTTGTACTGCATTCACAGTCATCATACCCACATGAGTGTTGTCCCTTTCTGAATTAGAATGTTCTTGGCCTTTGTTTGATTCAGCTTTCATTTTCGAACCAATATCTGATTGTCTCCCTGAAAACTTAGATTCTTTAAACTCCCTTTGAAACTGTGCTCCTTTTTGTAACAAAGAGCAGTATGGTGGCCATTTTTCTTACATTTCTTGCAGTTTAACTGAGTGTAACATTTATTTGCATAATGTCCTGACTGAGTACATTTCAGACATTTTTTGCTGTCTCTCAGTTTCTCTTTGCGTTCATTTATGCTAACCACTTTATTACAGTGCTCAGACTTATGACTTTGCCAACCACAAAATGCACATTCTGATTTACGATTTACTACCTTTGCAGTAGCACCATAACTACCCACATTCTTTTTATAGAACTGGGTCTTATCTCTCTAGGAGGTTTTGGTCTCTCCCTTTGTGTTACCTTTAGTATTGTTGCCCTCTATATGAAATACATATTTTCTCAGTTCCTTCAAGAGGGTTTCATATGTAGGATATTTTGTGTCTATTTTCATGCTAATCCAGATCTCAACATCTTCTGGCATTTTCATCGTCACGATTTTTGAAAACACCCAATCAGTGTTCTCCATGTCTTTATAATTTTTCAATCTTCGAGTAATGGCTTCTACTTCCTGCTTGAATTTAAAAAGTGATGAATAATAAGAAGAGGGAGTTGGTATTTTTACCAATTTTCTCATTAAATTTCGTACAATCCTGTCCTTGCTGGCATAAACAGCTTGTAGCTGTTGAATGCATTCGTCATAACTCTCACTAGCAACAGGATATCACTTTATGGTGTCTTTTGCATCTCATTTAAGGGCATTTCTCAAGACAGTAAACTTCGTCATAGTTGCCATAGAAGTACTATGTACTAAACTATCAAACGTATCCCAAAACTCGTTCCATTTATCATAGTTTCCAGAGAACTGTGGTAATTTTACTTCAGGAAATTTAGGTGTGGGTTGTCCACTGGGGAGGCTTGAACTCTCGGAACTAGGAGCTCGAGTACTCTTCATAGTTCCTAACTTACGAATCCGTTCTAGGACAGCTAAGCTAATATAATTTACTGTTTCAGCTAGATTGTCATGTTCTGTATCCTCCTCTTCAGAATCCCTTTTAAGGGGCTTATTCTCGACATATTCTTCATATTTCCTGTCATATCTTCCGAATCTTTCTGTTAGCGTATGATGACATCTTTCTAAATAATTAACAACCAGTGTCTCATCATCTTTGGCAAGTTCTGTTTGACACTGAACATAATCACGTTGAACCAGTTCCCGAAGGTGTTTTAATGCCTCAGGTTTAACCGACATATTGAGAAAGCAAATAGAACATAAAACAACAAACAAATAGTTGATGCAATTTTATGATCAAAGAATCCACGATTTTCTTTATGCATCCACAATGCAATAAACATTCACTCTGTAAAGAGTATCAAAGGACAATCTTCCAAAATTTCAAGATAATAACATAGTTATCAAAGGGCAATCTTCCAAAATTTCAAGATAATAACATAGTTATTTAATTCCGTCATTTATGATGCCAATCCTCAAAGTGTAAAACACACTTTTCATCCATTAAACGACACTGTTAAGTCAGCAACAGTAAATGGAAAGTGTAATGTAAACCACACTGTTCCTCCAATAAACGACCACTGTGCACCTAGCAGTAGGTGGGTTACTACCTGTTGGGTTGGGATGGTAGAGTGTTTGTTAAGATTCTGTTTTACTAAGGGGACTCAAAGTACTGAGCTCGGTCAAGAGCTCACAAACAGACAGGACAGATATTTGCACTTGAACACCCCACACTTTCCACCAGGACTCGGTTACATGAAACTCAGAGTCCAACTTTCTTTTAATTTTGGAAATGCAATGACATTATAAGAATTGAATTAAATTTCTCAAATTAAATTTTATGAAATGCTGCCTCGAATCCCGGATGTGGTGAGCACGATTTCGTTTCCCGGCACCACGGACGTATGCCAAGACTTTGGCCTCAACTCGACGATTACCTCTGTCACACAGGCAGAGTAGAATAGAGGACACTGCAATTGTAGAAACAGAAATGACACACTGTTAATAATGGGAAACTGAAAGCCTGAGCACACATATAATGAGCTTCCAATATTATTCTAGTCACCTAACCAGAAATATTTATGCTACCATAATAGCATACAAAACCATTAATTCTTTACTGGTATTACAGGAAAACAATTTATGCACAATAAATGAAGAATAAGCAAGACAAATACAGTACTGTATGTATTCCTTAAATTGTGGGCAACCACAAAAGTTGCAGTGCTTATTACTGATTTGCAATTAATATTGCAAATCAATATTAATTGCAGTATTCATTCACTTTTGGTTATCAAGAACTGTTTGCAATGAAAAAGAGGGTGCAAAACCACCTTTTGAAGTATTTGCAACTTATAACTCAAAACACTTTATCCCCAACATATGAAGAATTAGCAAGATAAATACAGTATGCATTCATTAAATTGTGGTTAACAGGAAATATTTGCAAAGCCAACAGGGTAAAATTACCTTTTAATTATTTGCAGTTTATAGCATAAAACACTTTAACTAAATGATTAATTATTTGCAATTTATATAGCAAATAGCTTTATTCACGAGTTTTTGATGTAAAACACTTTATTTACGATGATAGAAAGAGGGGAAATGAAATTAGAATTTATTAGGAAAAGGGATAGATTTTTACGGGCTCATAACCAGTCTTCAGAGGATGAGATTTTCGTTTATCACATTCAATGAAAAGAAACTTCTTAGCAATATATATCAGCTGTAATTTCCAGGTTTAGGAATTAACTTTGGCAAGTGAGATTCCAGTTAGGTAATCTACAAAATTTTGTTTGTATGTGAATGGAATCTGAGAAAAAATTCGTAAGATTTAGCCAGTAACGAATGTAACTAATTCTCGAAAAACCAATTTGCTTGACCCACGAGCTTTACCATACACTATCCCTCACCTTGTTGTGCCAGATGAATTCCTGTGAAGATGCCACGTAAATAAGGTTTGAAATAAACTTAGACTGCTCAGGCGAGATGTTGCCTCTGCGGTGTTTGGGCGCCAAAAGAGGAGGCTTCATTGTCCCTCCTTGTGACGTCATCTGCAGGATACATTTCTAAAGCAGTAACTGGCTCTGATATCATTTAAGGACTACTTTGGTGGTGGTCCCTGGCATGCAATTATAGCAGAGATGCAAGGGAGAGACGGTATTTTAGGTGCAACAAGTGGAAGCTAATTAAATAAAACGAGAATAATAATGGAAAGTTAGGTTACTGGTAAACAATCTCTAGAACGTTCTTTGCTTGTAGGAGACGGACTTTAAGTACTCAAATAATAAAGAAGCTACTGATATATATCTAGACAGGCTAATGACATAACAGCAAGGTCAAATTTATAACAAAATTATCAGCAAGAACAATTTTTATAATAAGAAAATTGTAAACAAAACGTATCTGGCGAGTTCAGTGAAGAGGTGAAAAAGTAGGAGCAGCCTTTATATCGGGACTATACTGCTACACGTACAAGAAGAGTAAATAAGGTATATTTAAAATTAGCTATAAGCTATAATATAAATTGCAAATAATCATAATCGGCAAAAGTCAAGACGTGGGAATTATTTTTTTTGTTAGAAAAATGACACTTAAGTTACTAAATTAATTAATAAGGCATCTAACAGCCTCTGGTGACTTTGAGCGAAACACTCTGTCACACTACCTTTTGTTTATTTACGTAAACGAAAGAATCAATACGACATTCTAGACATCATTAAATGGGAAATATATAAACACACAAATCCCTAAAAACCACTGTTCACCCAGCTGAAATTGGGTACTAATTTCCAATTTACTTAATGGACGCTCAACTACGAAAGTATATTTCGTTTCCACAGAAAGAGAAACACTTTATCCACGCGGGAAAAAGATTCTCTTATTTATTTCAACAACCACTTAAATTTCAAAGTTATTTTTGCAATATTTATGCAAATACATGCAATGCTCCTCCTTCTTTTCGCTGAAATGTGGACGATTTTAACTGTAGAGTTTTACACTAACTTCTTTCAAGGCGGGAGTTTATGTAAAATGTACACTATTTTCACCATTACCACACCAATTCTCATCCGGTTCAAAGGACCAAAAGCTGTGGAGGATTTCCTGTGTGTTAATACCATTCGATCTTATAACCCCCTAAATTCGGAAATCCTGACACGGCTTCAGTAGAGGCCTACCACGATCTCAAAATTAAATCCTCAACCAATAAAATCTAATTAATATTACATGCATAGACATACATGCAAATATTTTATAAGGGGGTTTATGAACTGCTGATATGTGAATATTTGAATAAACTCTCCTCACCTTAAATTAAAATTTCCTTATACAGAATAAATTTTCTAACATACATTCTCCCTATGAGTGTTCAATTAAATGAGCTCATTCTGTCCCTCACACGTAGTTATGAATATTGTTAGAAATAGGATAAATCTGTACTCATCTATCCGGATAACCCTGATGTCGTCAGCAATCACGGGACTCCGAATCAAACTCGAATATCTTCTGATCCACGTATCTCTATTACGCTTTCTACTTGAGTGTCTCATAACACCCCACGATAACAACTAATTACTCATTATTAAATGTATATGCACCGTCAATAATCACGGTAGCAAATGTATTTCATAAATCTCAGCTACGACTGATTTTACACATCCTAAACATGAGTGTCTCATAGCATCTCACAAGGACAAACAACTTTTGTAAGAAAGTGTCACAAAACTCCCCTCGTTTGTAGGGGTCCTTGGTATTAGGACTAACTTGAGTTATGACTTGCTTACAAAGGTACTTTCTTTAAACAGGCGATGCAATAAGCGTTATCAAGGAGATGAAAGGTCTTCAACAGCCAGCCTCCATAATAAACTACACATTATACATACAAATATACGTGTATACATGTTAGAAATTAATAGGTACACACACTAAGTCTAAAAGTATGCATACATGCACTTACGTTACAATAAACGAAACTATATGCAAAATAACACTTACATAATGTACGTAGAAATAAACTGGCTTGAAATATATTCAAGACAGCGGCGGCTGGCTCCAGTTTCTTGATTTACTGAACCGTCAGTGTAGTAGACTTGAGAGTTTGGCCTGCTCCAGCTCTGCATTTTGTCCTTGTATATGTTTTTAAGGACAAGCGGGTTTACCAAGCTTTTGGGTTTGTCAGGGAGCTCGATCTTTATGTCGAGTGGTTGGTCATTCCATGGGGGTGGGCATCGGTATTCAGGAAGCAGAGTGTCCTGTGTCTTTGCTAGGATGCTCTCCCTCACTGGCAGTGCTTCCAGGCTAGCGCAGACCTTGGCTGCCCAGGTTCTAGGATGGTGGTTGGGGTGGTGATTGAGGGCTAGATGGAGATTTGTGCCAGCGAGGCATTTATGTTGGGCAGTTATGGTTTTGGCCACAAAGAGGGTCAGTCTTTGCTGAGCTCTGAGTTTGAGTGGCATGAGTCCCGATTCCATCTGGATGTTTTCTCTCTTGGTCCACATGGGGGCTCCTAGCATGGTACGCATGGCGTTGTTTTGAATTACTTCTATCTTGTCCCACTGTTGGTCTTTTAGTAGCCAGAGTGTGGGACAAGCATAGTCTATGAGGCTGCGTATGGTTTGTACATAGAAGATTCTGAGGACATTAAATGATGCACCATCGTAGAGGCTCGACATCCAACGAAGGACCGCTTGTCGCTGGCTGCACTTGTCGCGCAAGTGTTGAATGTCACTCACTCGATGACACCCTGAATAGGGAAAAGAGTGCACGCGATGCCAGCAATGTTCCAACCCCAACTAACCTATTCCATTTTATCAGTATCAGAGCCATTGAAGATGTTTTTCTCAAATTTCTTTAGACGAGAGGCAAACGTGTAGTTATCAAAGTAAATTCTTTATTTTTGACAGTATTGCTAGGTGTGAAGGTATTGCCATAAAAATCAATTGTTGCAATTTCTGGAATTTGTGCTATGTGGTACCTTGAAACAGTATGCATGCATTGTGTTTTACTTTCATCAATTAACAGCCTGATTTCTTGAAAGTAGGTTTTCATTAAATAACGTCCCGATTTCTTGAAAGTAGGTTTTAATATTTGACAGAGTGTTTTTATTTTTTAGAGTTAGCTCTGGAAGAATATATTCACCACTAAGGAGTAGCTGAGTGTTATCTACGTATTGTTCAACTAAACAGTCAGGTATGAAATTAGATGGATCATTTACAATTTTACATAAATGAAGATGATAGGACCAAGGACTGATTACTGGGAACACTACATAATGCCTTTTTTTGGAATAAATATAAAGTTTTTAAGACGGTTTGATTGGCTGACTGCAAT
>JAXCGZ010010148.1:40000-45315 GCA_037179515.1 Halocaridina rubra | reverse complement strand
AGAGAGAGATAGAGAAAGAGAGAGTCTGTCAAACACAATATGAAGCAATGAGAAGAGATGCTGGTGAAGAGACACAGCCTGAATATATCTTAATAACATAAGAAATGCTCATTCCGATTGTCAAGAAGAAAAGTGCCAAAGATACGTTTTTGAGTGACCAGGACTAAAGTATAAAACTTAAACAAAATTTGCCTGAGTGAGAGATTCTGCAGAGTATTGTGAGTAGGAAAATTACATTTTTAGTTAGCGAGACTGTCCAAAATATTAAAGGAAATAATTGAGAATACTTTTGAGAGGGGAAAAAGAAGAAGTTTTGCGCTTTTGTCTTGAAGGTAGTTTAAAACAGTTTATAGTGCGGAAGCCATCACATCATATTACCTATTTTTTTGTGTAAACTAGGGAGAGCTCTTACAGCCATTTATCTGATCCTGTAATTCCATATATTGCTAAAATCAATACCCTTCCCATTTAGATTAACTTGATGCATAGTTTGTTTTACAAAGGGTTTGAATATTTAAGAAAAAAAAATACGAAAAATTCTTTTGTCACAGTACACCTGTAAACAGCTGTCTTCTTTCCTTATGCTTTGTTCCATTTTATTATTTTATGTTAAAAGTGAGTTGGATTTAAAGTCTGATCCTGTGATAAAATTCCTTGGTTAACAAGTGATTAATATATTTTTTCCTTCTCAAATGACAAGTTTACCAGTTAAGAAGAATATATAGCAGATACAGGTGGGTGTCTCCTCAGATAAAAATTCGAATTTGTATCTGAATTTGTATCGAATTTTAGCGAGACTGTCCAAAATTTTAAAGGAAATAATTGAGAATAATTTTGAGAGGGGAAAAAAAAGAAGCTGTGCTCTTTTGCCTTGAAGGAAGTTTAAAAAAGTTTCCAGAGGGGAAGCCATCACATTACATTACCTAATTTTTTGTGTAAACAAGGGAGAGCTCTTACAGCCGTTTGCCTGATCCTATAATTCTATATATTTATAAAATCAATATCCTTCCCATCTAGATTAACTTGATACATAGTTTGTTATACAAAGTAATTGAATACTTAAAAAAAATACGAAAAATAAATCTGTCAACAGTACTCCTGTCAACAGCTGTCTTCTTTCTTTTTGCTTTGTTCTCTTTTATTATTTAGTTTTTGTAAAAAGTGGGTTGGATTTAAAGTCTGATTCTGTGATAAAATTCCTTGGTTAACGAGTGATTAATATATTTTTTCCTTCTCAAATGACCAGTTTATCAGCTAAAAAGAATATATAGCAGATACAGGTGGGTGTCTCCCCAGATACAAATTCGAATTTTCCTACAAGTGGATTTTTTTTTATTTTTTTTTTAAATTACCATAGTCAAATTTTAAGTTAGGATGTGTCTTACCAGAAAAGAGATGAACTTAGTTACTAAATAGTACTCATATGAAGATATGAAAATTCTGTGTGTAGTTTAAATATAAACTTTTCTTTCTCTGTTTTTCATCTCTCTTTATTCTCTGAAAGGGAAAACATGAAAATGAGGCCATATCTGTCCCTAACCCCTCATCCAATGATAATGGGAGGGGTGGTAGAGGACTACGGGGGATGTAGCAGGAGGAGGAGTGGTTGTTAGTAGATTGAAACAAAAAGTCAAGCAATTAGAGACACTGGTTATAAACCTTGATGATAAAATTCGGAATACGGATAGCGAAATGAAAGAGAATTCAACACTCAGAAAGGTAATAAGATTTTTGAAGGAAGCAAATAAAGCACAAGGGCAAGAGAGAAGAGAGCTGGAAATAATGAATAAAGAAGATGGAAGGGGAAAAGAGTGAACTAGAAACAAGAATTTCTGAACAAGAAGATAACAACAAACAGCTGAATGACAACCTGAGTGATTTAAATGTTATTTCACTGCTCTCCTTTGAGAGAGACGAGATTGCAGCTTGGAATGTCCAAATTAAAGAACACATCGAGCAGTTTAGAAAAGAGTTTTAGGAACTGAATTCTGAATATAATGCCATGAAAACTTTTTTGCTGATGCACAAACTGGAAATGTGGCAGTAAAAGGGGCTAAAAGGTGGTGGCACCGGAAAACATACAAACAGTTGACTATAAAAAAATCAGTAATAGAACAAATGAAAGACACTGTGATGGAAAGGGCCAATCCACTGAATAAACAGTCATTGGATAATGAAAGGACAGTGGTAATCTCAGGCATAAGCAAATCCAGGAGCCAACATGGCAGGGCAGACTTGAAGAATATAAAAATAGGATTTTAGACCTGATAAGAAAGCTTGGAGTACTATGTGATCATGAGGATATTGTAAGCATTCATCAACTAGGTAAATATTCGAGGGAGGGAAGGCAAAGACCATCAAAAGTTACCTTTGAGAGAGGGGACACATGTAGAGAAATACTGATGAGGCAACAAAATGCCTAAAAGACCAGGAATTAAAAAATGTGTTCATTAGACGATGCAGAACACAGGAAGAGACTGAAAGGATCAAAAACTTTTTGCAAGAGGCTAGTAGGTTAAATGAGGAAAGAAATGAAGAAGAGAAGAAAGATATTCATCCCAGAATTTTTTCAGAGATAAGGAAGATAATGATAGAATATCAGGGGATGGGGCCTAATTAAGAATGTTATACACAAATGCTGATGGATATGCTAGTAAGGCAGTAGAATTTAAAGATAGGATTCATAACATTAAGGTATATAAAGTAGCAGCTACAGAGACTAAGTTGAGTGAGGACATAAACAGTGTCAATATTTCCTAATGACTTCAGAATATTAAGGGTTGAATGATCTGAGAGGACTGGTGGAGGGATAGCACTGCTCATAAGGGAAAGGATTCATGTTGAAGAAATAAACTTGGCTATAAAAAGTGAATTCAGGGAATTTCTGGTTGCTCTCATAAATACTGGGTCAGAGAGTATTATAATAACTGTTGTATATAGCCCATCAAGGAACCAACATAGGCTAGAAACTTTTGAGGAAAGTCATGCAGGTACTATTGAAGTCATAAACTCAGTTGTTAATATTGCACTGGAGAGAAATTGTAGGAGTTTGATTATGGGAGATTTTAATCATAAAGAATTAGATTGGATAAATCTTTACCACACAGTGGTGAGGACTCATTTGTGGCAAAATTACTAGATTGCGTACAAGAGAATTTCCTACACCAACAAATACTGGAACCAAGTAGTGCTATGGGTGGGGATGAGCCATTGCTACTTGATCTAGTATTCACAGATAATGTGTTGTATATTGAAAAAAATTAGTATGAATCACCATTTGGAAAGAGTGACTACTTTGCGTTGTTGTTGGAGTATATAATTGAAGATGTTCTGCCTAAGAGCAGAGGCACTGAGGACACGAGGAGGACCTATCTGAAAGGAGATTACATCAAAATGAATGAGCTTCTTGCAGTTATTGACTGGATGACCTTATTTAACAACAAATTTGTACAACAAATGTACGATATCTTTTGTGAGAAATATGGGAAGATAGTAGATTGCTGCATACCTGTCACCATTGTAGGTGTAATTCATGCCAGAGAGAAATGGTCAGATAATGAGTGTAAAAGGCTATGGAGCAGAGAAACAAATCCTGGAAAAGGTATAGGAGAAGAAAAAACATAAATGCCTGGCAGACTTATAAAAGAGCAAGAAAATGATTACCTAAGTAAAGGAAGAGAGGCAGAGAGAGACTATGAAAGGTACATCACCAGGAAGGCTAAAGAACATCCCATACTTTTCCACAGCTTTATCAGAAGAAAACTGAAGGTAAGAGAACAGGTTATAAAACTGAACAGAGGAGATGGAAGCTTCACTGAGACTGATGAAGAAATCTGAAAAGACTTGAAGAAAGTTTCAGTCAGTATTTATAGTAGAAAATACCCCACCCCTCAGACTGCAGAGACAGAAGCTCATGGGCCGGTATTAGAGAATATCATCTTTTCAACCAGAGAGGTATACAAAGGGATGATGGAGTTAGTTGTCCATAAAGCTACAGGTCGTGATGATATATATTCTCATGTACATCTTAAATAACCAGTTTTTTCAAACGTTTTCACTCACTCCCCAATTCAGAAATTTCCAAAATACTCGTGCCCTCTTCCTTCCATGTTTGGCCGTGTCTCCCAACAAATGACAGTGAAAAATGAATCATTACATTAACATTAAAGTGCTGATGTAGTCTCAGGTATAGCCCTTGTCTGTGTCACACACAGGTTCTGGACAAATGAATTTTTAAATAAGCAATTAAGAATCAAAAAAAGATAACGCAGCTGCCCCTAAAATTCTTCCCGTGCCCAAAACGTAAAATACCACTGGTCATTAACCTTTCCTCATGAATTCATATAGTTTATAGGAGGTATGGTGCGATATATATATATATATATATATATATATATATATATATATATATATATATATATATATATATATATATATATATATATATATATATATATATATATATATATATATATATATATATATATATATATATATATATATATATATATATATATATATATATATATATATATATATATATATATATATATATATATATATATATATATATATATATATATATATATATATATATATATATATATATATATATATATATATATATATATATATATATATATATATATATATATATATATATATATATATATATATATATATATATATATATATATATATATATATATATATATATATATATATATATATATATATATATATATATATATATATATATATATATATATATATATATATATATATATATATATATATATATATATATATATATATATATATATATATATATATATATATATATATATATATATATATATATATATATATATATATATATATATATATATATATATATATATATATATATATATATATATATATATATATATATATATATATATATATATATATATATATATATATATATATATATATATATATATATATATATATATATATATATATATATATATATATATATATATATATATATATATATATATATATATATATATATATATATATATATATATATATATATATATATATATATATATATATATATATATATATATATATATATATATATATATATATATATATATATATATATATATATATATATATATATATATATATATATATATATATATATATATATATATATATATATATATATATATATATATATATATATATATATATATATATATATATATATATATATATATATATATATATATATATATATATATATATATATATATATATAT
>JAXCGZ010010148.1:30000-35000 GCA_037179515.1 Halocaridina rubra | reverse complement strand
ATAATAATAATAATAATAATAATAATAATAATAATAATAATAATAATAATAATTATAATAATAATAATAATAATATTAATAATAATAATAATAATAACAATAACAATAACAATAGCAATAATAAAAATAATAATGAAAATAACAACAATAATAATAATAATAATAATAATAATAATAATAATAGTGATAATAATAATAATAATAATAATAATAATAATAATAATAATAATAATAATAATAATAATAATAATAATAATAATAATAATAATAATAACAATAATAACAAAAATAATAATAATAATCTACCTTCCATACAGGAACAAAGAGGAATGCAATACAAGATGGCTAAAACGAAAAGAAAGAAGAGGTCAAAGAATAGAAATAACAAAAGACAGCAAAAACGTAAACATAAGTATGGAAGCAAAACAAAACAATCCATATACATCTGAGAAAATGATGCGTTTATTATTGTAAAGAGAGCTATATAATTGTCTTCCTTTACACTTACATAAAAATATCTTAAAAAAGAAAGAAGATGAAGACAAGGAATACTCTTGCTTCTCATTAATTATAATTTATAATCTAATCTTAACATGAACTTTCCTAGAGAACCAAATAATTAGCTTTTCTGAAGGTTTCTCTTTCACTTTTAAATTCGTTCTTTTGTACAGTTTGTTTTCCCTTCTATCTGCCTCTATAAGCTAGATTATTTACATTTAACAAATACTTTTATTAATTCTCTCAAAAATGCTGCTAATAACTTTAGGCGCAAAACCAAATATAATTAATATAAGGCAACTATCTCAAGTACAGGATTTTTCCTATCACTCAAAAACTCACACAGAAATTCCCGCTTTTGTCTGTCAGTGCAAAATAGACACATGAACTCTATTATTATAGAACCAAAACTTTGCCAGTTTCAAATTGGACACGTTCCCAATAAGACTATTCTCTTGAACAATTTAATAGTTTTCCAAACTCCTTTCCTACTCTTTCCAAGACTCATAAAAACAAAGTGGAAGCTCGTATTCATAATCCTCTCCAATGTTTTATCCTCCCTCCAGAAGACAGAGCAAATATCCCAATGGCCCGAATGAGATTGGGAATTGAATTAAATGCTAAAATGAAGCCACGAGCGAGGTTGGGGAATCTGTAATATGAACATAGTGGCATTCAGTTAGAATGCGTTCATTCCTAAGTATAGCAGATATAAGCTATAAGATTGGATTCCTTTTAACCTTCTGTGGTGTAGTGGTAGCGCCTTGACTTAGTAATCATAAGTCCTAGGTTCGAGTCCCGCTCGGGGTAAAAAAAAAAAAAATTATTCATATATATGTATATATATATATATATATATATATATATATATATATATATATATATATATATATATATATATATATATATATATATATATATATATATATATATATATCTTCTTCTTCTTCTTCTTCCTCTATTTGCGTTCCCATTTTCAAATGGGGTCGCATCTCTTCACTAGTCGTCTCCACTGGTTCCGGTCCATCACTTGCTCCTCCTCCAGCTGTCTCTCTCTGAGATCCTCCTTCAGTCGGTCCTTCCACCGTAGTTTAGGTCTTCCTCGTCTACGTCTGCCCTCCACGTTCATCTCCATCACTCTCACACCCACGTAGTCTTCTTCTCTCCTCTTCACATGACCGAACCACTGTAATCTCCTCTCCTGCGCTTTCGCCGATGCCTCCACCACCTTCACTGTACCTCTGATCTGGTCATTTCGTATCCTGTCCTCCCTCGTCACCCCACACATCCACCTCAGCATTCTCATTTCTGCGACATCTATCTTCCTTTCTTGAACATTTTTCACCGGCCACGTCACAGCACCGTACAGCAACGCTGGTCTCACAACTGACTTGTACACTTTTCCTTTCACTCTAGCACTGATTTTCTTGTCACATAGCACCCCTGATGTTCTCTTCCAGCTGTTCCACGCTACCTGGATCCTATGATCAATCTCTCTTTCTAAGTCTCCATCCTTCGTTACGTAGGAGCCGAGGTATTTGAATGCGTCTGCCTTTGGGAGCTTGTGGTCTTGCATGAACAGGTCGCCTCCTTGTGTCACATTGCACTCCAGGTACTCCGTTTTCTGTCTGCTCACCTTCAGTCCGTAATCCTCCAGCAAACCCCTCCATAGCTCCAACCTCTCTTGCAATTCTTCACGGCTCTCGGAGACCAAAACAATATCGTCTGAAAAGAGCATGCTCCATGGTGCCTCCTTTGTCACTTCCTCCACCATCACATCCATGAGAAGGTTAAATAGATAGGGGCTAAGAGCTGATCCCTGATGGAGTCCAACTTTCACCTGAAAAGGCTCTATAGTGCCAACTGTACATATATATATATATATATATATATATATATATATATATATATATATATATATATATATATATATATATATATATATATATATACATATATATATATATATATATATATATATATATATATATATATATATATATATATATATATATATATATATATATATATATATATATATATATATATATATATATATATATATGTATGTATATAAATATATATATATATATATATATATATATATATATATATATATATATATATATATATATATATATATATATATATATATATATATATATATATATATATATATATATATATATATATATATATATATATATATATATATATATATATATATATATATATATATATATATATATATATATATATATATATATATATATATATATATATATATATACATATATATATATATATATATATATATATATATATATATATATATATATATATATATATATATATATATATATATATATATATATATATATATATATATATACATATATATATATATATATATATATATATATATATATATATATATATATATATATATATATATATATATATATATATATATATATATATATATATATATATATATATATATATAATATATATATATATATATATATATATATATATATTATATATATATATATATATATATATATATATATATATATATATATATATATATATATATATATATATATATAGATATATATATATATATATATATATATATATATATATATATATATATATATAATATATATATATATATATATATATATATATATATATATATATATATATATATATATATATATATATATATATATATATACATATATATATATATATACATATATATATATATATATATATATATATATATATATATATATATATATATATATATATACATATATATATATATATATATATATATATATATATATATATATATATATATATATATATATATATATATATATATATATATATATATATATATATATATATATATATATATATATATATATATATATATATATATATATATATATATATATATATATATATATATATATATATATATATATATATATATATATATATATATATATATATATATATATATATATATATATATATATATATATATATATATATATATATATATATATACATATATATATATATATATATATATATATATATATATATATATTTTTTTTTTTTTTTTTTTTTTTTTTTTTTTTTCCAGAAATATATATCCTATTTTCTCTCTGCACTCTTTCAATAGTCGTGGTCTGAACTCTAATCCTTTATCTATTGAATAGCACTTGGGTACATCCCTTCCTAACCTCCTCTTTTCCCTGAAATCCAGTTGATTAGTCATGCTTCCACTTATGCATTTCAAAACAATCACTATAACGTGTATTCCAGTTTTCGTTCTAAAGGTGGTGTCTGTACCTACTGCAAAACTCACACTCCTATTGCAAAGTTCATAGACTTTAACATTCTGACTTGTATGTTCTCTTGCTAAAAATCTATCTCCGCACTACCACTATATCCAATTGTTTTTGCTACTGTTCTACAATCCCCAATTACCTTGTGTCATACTTTGAATATATGTCCTCTTGCCATGAGTCCTTGATATCTTCTCAACTACATGTTGTATTTCTCTATATAGACATGGATATGCAGCCAACACTCTTGACCTATTTCTTACTTCTAATCTTTCATACAACTCATATTTTATGCTTTCCCCTCTTGGTAAATCTTACCACTCTTTGATCTCAATCAATTCCATTTTCGTTCCCCCTCCATCAATTCCCACTAGTTTGACACTTTTAGCATACCCAATGTGAAGATTTGTGTAACTTCCTGTTTGACTTCCCTTGGGATGACTACTGCTTTTGGTCTATCAATCCTGATCAAGTAGCACTAAAAGTTGCTGAGATCATAACCTTGGTAATGGTGGTGTTCATCCCCTCCTCTAAGAAAATATTTTTTCTCCCTAATCCTATGTTTGACTGTGCCAGCTGTATGGCTATTCAGGCCAGAAATTGGGCATATCAGTCTTATCAAGCCTCTCCAACAGATCTAACTTGCTCTGCTTCTATTGTAGCTAGGAATCGCTGCATGCTCAGATTAAAAAATCTAAAGCTTCCTTTATAAGATGGAAAGTAGTAGACCTTAACTCCTCTCCCAGTGATAAATGTATCTAGTCCTTCGTCAAAAAAACTCTCCAAAAACTTCTGTAATTCAAGCTTTCTTCCTCTCGTTCTTTTGATGCTTCTATAGCTTGCTCTCCCACTGACAAAGCCACTCTCTTTGGCTCCCATTATTCTGCACACCTGTCACTAATTCTTTACACCTCAATAGCCCTATGCCCTCTCTTATCGTCTCTTCACGCAAAGTCCATAAGGTTCTTCACCCTCTAAAGACAAGTAAAGCATATGATGCCGATGGTATCCCTGCAAGGTCCATAAGAGAGTTTGCAGGTGAACTTGCTCCCGTTCTTTGCCGTCTTTATTGCCTCATTCTTTCAACCAGTATCTTACATTCATCTTGGAAGGATGCTCTAGTGCATCCTG
>JAXCGZ010010148.1:20000-25000 GCA_037179515.1 Halocaridina rubra | reverse complement strand
ATTCTTTGTTCACTGCGCGAACTACTGCTGTTAATCGTATCTTGACGCTAGCTATGAAATTTCTCTACTCATTGCTATATCCTGAAAACATTATACTAGAGGGGAAAAGTTACTTAAGAAATAGATATATTTTTCCTTAAAATAGCTCTGGAAATAGGTCAAAGATATGCTACTCAATAATATTATTGCAAGAAAAAGATAGATGAGAGGAATCTGTTTATCGAAACAGCCTCTTGAAAGTCTGAAATCAAGAAGCCTCACACTAAAAATGGATGAATCAGCTGTAATAGACGGTGATGCCATATTGCCATAATGATATAGATAAACATGCCCCTGTAAATCATTGGAGAGCACCATTTCTTTTATTAATATATATTATAAACTGAAATTGAGTTAAACTTCAATAATATAATAATGGAAAACATAAAATCTTATGCTCTATATGTAATGGTGTTCCTCTAATGAAGGTTGTTATGTATGTATATATTTATGTAATTACTTTGAATTTCTATGTAATTATTTTGTATTTTTATATATTAAATTTGTATTTTTATATTCCTTTTGAATAAGTCATTAGAAAGAATATTTACATTTGTCGAGGTAGATATGTTCCAATGTATTAAGAATTTATAGATATTTCTTAACCTTACTACGTCACAAAGTGCTATTCTTCAGAAGCCCACCAATAAACAATGTAAACGTTCTTTACTTCGTCTCATTTAAATCCTATAGCCATGGGATAACAGTTATCCCCTGTTGAGAATGCATTACCATATACTTATAAAGGAAGCAGGGAATAATCAGAGACAGTACTAATGTATTTTGTTACTCAACCTACAGGTATGAGCAAGTATATATATTCGGTCACACTGAAACACAACAAAGTGGAGACGAGAGATGTCGACACAAGAACTTAGCAAATAGCAAACTTGGCCTTTGCAGCGTTGCCAAAGAGTGCTATATAGCCGCTATATTTGCTATCGCCGATGTAGGAGGATCATAAGTGACAACTCTAAAGCAAGTTGCCGCTAGATATACTACCACCAGCATCATTCACGGTAAATACCGATCCCACAAACCTCGGACTACGATGGAAGAAGTGGAAAAAGAGCTTCCATTGCTACCTGGATGCCAAAGTCGTTACTAACGCCAAGCAAAAATGTCCATTGTTGCTATATATAGCAGGTACTGAAGTCCAAGAAGTTCTTGAGACTTTACCTGGTCCCACAGGTACTCTGGAGGAGTGTTCAGCTGCATTTGATATTTATTTCAATCCACAAGTTAATGTCAGGTATGAACGATTTTGTTTTCGACAGTTAGGGTAAGACGATAAGAACACAGATGCTTATGATACTAGGTTGAAGAAACTAGCCACTACTTGTGACTATGATAATTATTATACAAATGATGGTATTGTTAATTAGGTAATGGAGAAGTTCTTATCCCCAAAACTTAGGAGGAAACTCTTTGGAGGCGAGAATCTCACTAAATAGTCTGCTAAAAATAGAAAGAGCAATGGAAGTAGCTGATAGTCAGGATAGTATTATCGAGAATAAGACATGCCAAAAAGGAGTTTTCTACCAAAGAAATAAGTGCTGTTAGTATAAAAAATAAGAATAATTTTAAGTCCAAATGGAGTAATGAAGTAGGCCAGAATAATTTTAAACCGAAAGCTTATATTGGTAGGACTGATAGTAGACAGAGATAGCAGTCTCAGAACACTCGGTACTAGAGGCAGACTAAGCCTAATGGTAATAAAAGAGTATAAAATTACGCTGATGACTGTATTAGATGTGGTAGTAAAGGACACAAATATTTTGAGCTGAACAAATGTCAAGCCAAAGACAAAGAGTGTAGTAAATATAACAAAATAGGTCATTTTGCTAAAATTTGTTTTTCAAGAAGTCGAGCATCAATTCGAAATATAATACAAGAAAGTAAAAATGATTGTGAAGAATATGTGTTTTAGGTTTATAGCAATAGGCAAAGTGATGGCCATATGTTTGTAGATTTCATATTGATTGGCCAAGTCGCACCCATGTTATTGGATACAGGTGCTCAAGTATCAATCAATCCTGAAAACATTGCTGCTAATATTCCAGGTTTAACTATACAGCCTATCACCAATATTTTAAAGGACCACAATAAGCAGAATATAGGTTTAAAAAGGTCTGCAACTGTAAAGGTAGGGCATAAGAAAAAAGTGTATGAAAATCTATCTATGTTTGTTGTAACAGGTAACAGACCAGCTCTAATAGGTCTATCTTGGTTGAAGATAATACCAGTAGATTTGCCAGGAATACTAAAGGTAAATGAGATATCACAAAAATTATGCACAATGGAAAAGTTATTTGCTAAATATAGTGGTATATTTGATGATAATGTTGGAAAGGTTAGAAATGTAAAAACTTCTGTGTGTCTCAAATCAGATGCCACGCCAAAGTTTTGTGCCCCAGACAGATTCCATATGCACTAAAACCATTGTTTGAGCAAGAAATTCATAGGCTAGTAGCTAGTGAAACTTGGGAAAAGGTAACATATTCTGAATGGGCCTCACCGTTAGCATTGGTAATCAAAGATGATAATAGTATTAGAATATGTGGTGATTATAAGATTACGGTAAACCCACAACTACAAATAGCCAAACACGCGTTACCTAGGCCAGCTGATATGTTCTGCAAATTAGGCAGTTGTAAAGTCTTTTCAAAATTAGGCCTCAAACAAGCCTTTTAACAGCTGGAGTTAGATTAGAAGTCTCAGGATATATGTACATTTAATGTGCACTTAGGATTCTATAGACCTAAGCATCTTCCTTATGGGGTCGCTAGCAGCCCTGCATTATGGCAGCAGACAATAGACAAAATATTTAATGAAATGAATAATGTTTTTGTATTTGTAGATGATATATTCATTGCAGGTAAGACTATAACAGTACACCAGCAGAGACTTGAAGCAGTTTTCAAACGCATTGGAGAAAATGGTTTGAGGGTAAAGAAAGACAAATGTCATTTCCAAATAAAGTCTGCTGAATATTTAGCCTTCAAAATAGATGAACATGGAGTTCATAAGACAAATGATAAGGTGAAAGCGATAAAAGAAGTTAAAGCTCCTTAAAATGTTGGCGAGTTACAAACTTTCCTAGGGTTAGTAACATTTTATGGTAATTTCATACCCAATCTTTCTACGATAGCACACCCTTTGTATGAATTGTTAAAAGAAGGTGTTGATTGCAATGGTCAGAAGAATGTCAGCATGCCTTTAATAGTATAAAAAGTGAATTACTTTCTAAAAGGTTTCTCACACATTATCAGCCACATTTACCAGTGAAACTTACATGTGACGCTTCATCTGTTGGCATAGGGGCAGTCCTTTATCATGTTATGTCAGACAGAGTCGAGAGGCCTATTGCCTTTGCTTCACGTTCATTAAACAATACTGAGAAGAATTTCTCTCAAATAGAGAAAGAGGGACTAGCTTTGTTCTTGGTGTTAAGAAGTTCCATATTTACTTATATGGCAAGCAGAAATTCACTTTAGTGACAGACCATAAGCCATTACTAGCTTTATTAGGCTCAAAAGCAGGATTACCAACAATTGCTGCAGCTTGATTACAGAGATGGGCTATTACATTAGCCGCATATTCATATGAGTTGGAATATATTTCCATGAATAAGATTGGAAATGCAGATGCATTGTCCAGATTACCAGTAGATGATGTTCCAAGTGGAATTTTTCATAGTATTTTAATGGTTGATAATCTTAATTTTCCAGTTAACTCTAAGGAAATAGCTCAGAAAATTAAACTGGACCCGGTTTTGTCAAAAATCTTACAAGCTTTAATTTTTGGACTCAGCCTTAGTCAAAACCAAGAAGAGTTGAAACCATACTTACAAATCTGGTCAGAATTAACCATTGAAAATGGATGAATTATGCGACATGCTAGAGTAGTTATTCCTAAGATATTGCAGAGTCAAGTTCTGAAGAAAATCCATGCAGAACCTTTAGGTATTGTTAAGTCAAAGGCAATTGCCAGATCATTTGAATGGTGGACAAACATTGACAAGGATGTTGAGGGATATGTAATACAATGTGAAAGCTGTAATGCACATCAGACTAACGAGCCACCAGCAAGTCTGCACCCATGGGAGTATGCGCAGAAGGCATGGCAGCGTATTCATTTAGATTTTGCAGGACCATTTTTAGGAAGGTATTATTTGATAATTGTTGATGCTTATAGTAAATGGCTGAAATAAGTCCCTTGTCAGGTACCACCACACATGCTACTATTTTGGCACTTATGCCAATATTTGCTACTCATGGATTACCAGAAAGAGTTGTTACTGATAATGGTACACAATTTTGTTCTGGGGAATTTGCTAAGTTTTTGAAATACAATGTTATTTCTCATATAAGATTTGCGCCCTATCATCCTTCTACAAAGGGTGAGGCAGAATGGTTTGTGCAGACTTTCAAACTTTATATGAAATGTAGAGGAGCTACGCAGAATAATGTAGTTAATAATATTAGTAAGTTTTTGCTTCAGCATAGAGCAACAGAACATGCCTCTACAAGACAATCTCCATCAATTTTGATAATGGGAGGGAGAATCAGGACCAAAATGGATCTGGTTGATCCTAGTTTCCGGTCTGAACAGGTTAATCGTGGATGGAACCAAATGGAAAATCCAGAGAGAGTTGGACATTTCAAGGAGAGTGATTTTGTCATGGTATGTGTTTATAACAGCAAAGATAAATGGAATCAAGGTATTGTTAAAAACAAGATAGGAGATTTAAGTTATGATGTTGATGTAGACGGTATTGTTCATAGAAGACATGTAAATCAGTTAAGAGGTAGATTAGTGGCAAATGATCAAGTTCAGGGTAGACAAAATGTAGAGAGTGTTGACTCAAATGAGTCTAATTTGAGTACAAGAAGTCCATCGACCAGACCAAATAAAGGTATTTCACCTGGACGATTAGACTTGTAGAAAAATGAACCTTT
>JAXCGZ010010148.1:7500-15000 GCA_037179515.1 Halocaridina rubra | reverse complement strand
TCCATTCGAATTCTCTCGACTTACATTTTTCCATATACCTTACCAACTACACTCAATGAAATAATTCCTCTAAAACTACTACACTCATACATATCTCCTTCCCTTTGTAACTTAGAACTACATATGAACTCCTCCAATCAAATGGAACCCTCACTTTCCTGAAACATACATTTAACAACCAAACCATCCATTTAATTGACACATTCCAACTGTTTGACAAGCATTCAACATGACACCAATTTATCCATGGTGCTTTATCTGCTTTCATAGCTCTCAATGCCAAATATACCTTCTCTTTTGTTATTTCTCCATCATTCTCAACACCTAGCATAGGCATTTTCCATTCATTTCCCACAGCCACAATCTCTGCCTCTCTATTATCTTCCTCATTTGGCAATTCCTTGAAATACTCAGCCCATATCTCTCTCACCTTTATATCATCTACTAGCAATTGCCTGTCTAACCTCCTTTCACCCTCTTTTCACTACTAGGCTCACCTTTCCTCACTCTTTTCACTTCCTTCCAAAGCATCTTTTATTCCTTCCAAGATTCTCAGACAAGCATCTACCTTACCTTACCATATGTTTTGTTAACCTCCTCCTTACACAATACCTTTCATACGCCACTACATTACCTAACTGCAACCATATTTCAAATGACTCTTTCGTTTTTCGCCACTGCTGCACTCACCACCTCATTCCACCATAAACAACCTTTCCTTTTACTTCCACCAGTTAGTCTCCTTCCACACACTGACTCGACACACATCATGACTTCCTTATTGAAACAAATCCATTCTTTTTCCCCTCCCTCCTGCACTTTCTTTTTCACTACATTCCACATATGCCTCAGATTTGTCTTATACTCACAGAAGTTCTCTTTCTTATTTATTTCACTCACTTTTAGCACCTTTCTTCCTTTCTCACTTCCCCTCTTTCTCCGCTTTTCTTCTACTCAAACCGTACTTTCCACTAAATAATGATCAGATATTCCACCACTAGCTCCTCCCAGTACTTTCACATCCAATACTCTTTCAATCACCCTCCTGACCACCACAATATAATCCAAGAACCCTCTCATGCACAATAAGTTTCGATAAGTTTTCTTTTCAGTGCTCAATTATGAGATCTTGTCTCAGGCCGGCAGTTATCTAGTGCGACGAGGTATCTTGTTTCTCAGCTATATTCCTCCCCCAAACCTACATTTCTCAGTATACATAGTATATCAGTGACTCTGTTATATGTTGTAGTTGTTCATGGATCAATAAACAAAGAAACAATAATTCATAGGACTGTTTATGGACATGAAATAAAGTGCACATACAGAGACGTACGGTCTGAGTGAATGAGTGAGGGAGACGGAAACTGCCTTTGTTTTATACCTCGCCCTCAAAGCAACGTTAGTGGAGAGCGTTGCTAATTAGTTCATTCTGTAGAGAGTAAGGACACTTAAGTTCAACTATAAAATGACGCCATTGGCGAGAATGCAAATATTAAAAAATAATATTATTGTTCAATTGGAAGCCAATGACTTCACGGTGCACTTAGGCCCTTGAAATTTATATACGCCATTGGTGTCACAGTCCGCGAGAGAGTTAATGCTCTGTCAACTACTCTTCCATTATTAACTCTGACATATGTATACTTGTGCACATTCTTCTATTTACATACAGTATTAGCAATCAACATCTCTGTAGTCTCCATGGCAATATGGTAACATCTGCAACTCTGAGGCGCCAGGTCGAGGGTTCACGCCCCATCACGAACTGAGGTTAGTTAGGGCATGCATTCAGGGTAACGATTACAACTGCCAAACCAAGTCCTTCATAAGAAGGCAACAGTCCTAGCCCTTACTAGAAAAGGAATTTTCGTGACGTAAAACCAAATCACTCAATCAATCACTAGCAATCGACATCTCTCTCTCAGTACACATATCTATCATTTACTACCCACTCTCATTTCTACCAGGTACTTCATAATTCCCAGTAACACCATTCACTGATTCCTTCAATATATATATATATATATATATATATATATATATATATATATATATATATATATATATATATATATATATATATATATATATATATATATATATATATATATATATATATATATATATATATAAATAAATATATATATATATATATATATATATATATATATATATATATATATATATATATATATATATATATATATATATATATATATATATATATATATTTATATATATATATATATATATATATATATATATATATATATATATATATATATATATATATATATATATATATATATATATATACATATACATATATATATATATATATATATATATATATATATATATATATATATATATATATATATATATATATATATATATATATATATATATATATATATATATATATATATATATATATATATATATATATATATATATATATATATATATATATATATATATATATATATATATATATATATATATATATATATATATATATATATATATATATATATATATATATATATATATATATATACATATATATATATATATATATATATATATATATATATATATATATATATATATATATATATATATATATATATATATATATATATATATATATATATATATATATATATATATATATATATATATATATATATATATATACATATATATATATATATATATATATATATATATATATATATATATATATATATATATATATATATATATATATATATATATATAAATATATATATATATATATATATATATATATATATATATATATATATATATATATATATATATATATATATATATATATATATATATATATATATATATATATATATATATATACACACTGCCGAGGCCATGCAACACTCGCCAAGAGGTCTTGTCTCATGGGTAATGTGTGGAGGTTTGAAGATCGCGGATAGGTCGGTGCAGTGACTGTTTCTTCCCATCTACCTCCATAGTCTGGAACTCTCTTCCTCATCATGTCTTTCCAAATTCTTATAACATATCTTCCTTTAAAAAGCAGATCTATCTTCATCTCAGGGTCTAATCCTCCATATATCTAGGTTCTCTGTACTTTCACTATTTCTTCAGTCTGTTCTCTTCTTTGTATCACTACCTTACCTATACCTTGTCAATAACCTTTTTTTTCCTTTGTCTTAATGTTTTCTCATGCCCAGGCCTTTATTGATGAGGGCCTTTTTTTGCCTGTCCTGGTGTCACACTCATAAAAAATAATCAGAGGACTGATCACCTGCATTCTCGATAATCCCTTGCTTAACCTGACTCTGAAAAGCAAAGGGGATCTGCCGAGGTGCGTGAATGGCGAAGAGAACAGCGTCATCTATCAGGTGAATCGTCATTGGACGTTCGACCATCTTCTTGAGTGAAACTGCCTGGAGGTCCACCCTTGATACTAGGACATCTCTGAAGTCTCATAGAAAGAAGTCCCCTTCAACAGTGGGTGATGTCATAGCAGGAAGTGGTAGCTCAGCATATCAGTTAACATGTGTAACGGCGAAGATGGGCTTGGAGAAGTCAGGCGAGATAATGGTTGACACCTGACAGTAGCCAAAAGAGAGGAGAGGTGTTTGAATGCCTTTGTGTAACTGGATTTTAGCAATGCAGGACTTATTACCAAGCTTCAGGGTAGCTGAACCCATCCCAAGGCATGAGACAACTACGATCTGTTGGCAATGAGTGTAGGTGTAGCAGGTAGAGGCTGGAGACTTGTCATAGGTATCCACAGCAGCTCGAGGTGGCAGACGGCAATTGCCGTGAAATCAGCTCCTGTGTCAGGTAACAATTGGAGTCTTGAAGTCCTGTTGTCATGGAGGAGATGTACACTGATAGTATGGGGAGACCTGTTGGTGGAACCGGAACTCATATAGCAACCATTGCAGTGTTTCTGTTGGGGAGAATTGGAAGATCTACCTGAGCCTGAAGAGCTGTCCTGACCCTTGTCCATTTTCTTTCAACATCTATCATAGTGGCCAGTCTTGTTGCAATTGCAACATCTAGGGGCATCTAGGGGTCCTGGCCAAGCTACCCTTACAGCCAGAGTTGGTACAGGTGCCATCAGTAGCAGAACATTTTCCTGGACCGTGTCAGCAGTTGCAAGACTGGCATGAAGAACTGGATGAAGACTGTGTAGGTGGAGTCTGCTGGAAGGAGGGTATCTTCTTTTATTGTTGTTCCTTCTTGTACGCAGAAACGGCACGTATTTGACTTGAAGAGGCGTGAATACCTGAAGCAGTTGGGCCAGCAGCCTCAAATGACATACAGTAAGTGACAAATGTATGGTAGGATGCTGCTGTATTGATAGAGATAAGATGTTGTACAAAATCCTGATCTCGGACTCCCATCAATATCACCATCTTCAACTGTTTCTCCGTACACATAATGGAATCGCAGGAAAAAAGGCCTAGCTCTTCAGCCAGAGTTTTTAGGCGGAAATAAAAGTTGAAGAAAAACTCAACGTCAACTTGTTTACAGTATAGTAGATCACAATGTTCAATGGTCTCGTTCCTAAGATACATGAAGTGATCTTGCAATCAGTTGAATACTTTGTCCACTGTGAAAAAAGTGTCTGAAGAGATGCAAAGTGTGTGCTTCAGAACTTTTTGTAAGTCAGGGGAGATGCATGTGCGAAACTGTATGACCTGTTTATATCCTGACAATTTCTGAAGATCTATCATTTCAGCAAAGTCGTGCCACCTAAAACGCCACTGGAGAAAAACTTGAAATGTCTCATCAGCCTGCTGAGTGGTTGGGCTTTGTTGCACTGCTTTGCATAGAGGAGGAGGAGCAGCTGTAGGCATAGCCGTGGACACAAGTGTGGCAGACGGGTGATCAGGAGGGGTTTGGTTCATAGGAAGTACTAGTGTATTCTGGGAATTGAAACTAACAGACAAGTCCGTCGGGATTGTGGGGTGGATAGGTACTGCTTGTGTTGGCAGGGCAGGGGAGATGTGCCTCTCGACATGTGTGACATCCTCATTAGGAGTGCCATAAATCTTTCACTTTTCTCCCGGCATCGTCAGCTTTCCTATGAAGCTCATCCTGGTACAGTCGGCGTTGCTCAGACTCTTGTAAAAACTTCAAAAGTTGAAGTAAATCACCGCTATTATCGCGTGTTGCCATAAAGTTGGGAGTTAGGGGTGTTGGGAGGGAGAATGTGGCAGCCTCTGCCTCATAATGGGTCGTGTTTTCCTCATATTCCTCACGATGAGCATTGAGTAAGCCTTGTATTATGTCCAGGGTATGTGGAGATTTTGCTGTAGAAATAGACAAGTAAGTCTCAGTGGGGGTAAAATCCAGAATATAAAACAGATTCCTGGGTAAAAAGTAATGAAAATGAGTGAACACTGCTTGAGTGAGGCATGTGCAAGCGAGCCCAAGTGGTATTGCTCAGGTGGGGATCCCCATGGCAATTAATTGTGGTGGCAAGTAGTTAGCATCAGTCGCCCTTAATGAGGAGGAGGAACAGTCATCCTGTAGCAATATGTATGAAAAAAAGCCACAAAACAACGTTGGGGGTATACAATGATTTGACTCACAATACTACACTAGTTGAGCAATATACACTACACTAAAGCGAATTTTACTGCACGTCAGACTATAAGCAAAGCACTGCAGGGAGGTTCAATAACCCAGATGTGTAAGCTGATTGCGCAAATTTTGTCTCTCCTATAAGGCACACAGCACCTTAAAAAAAATATTCACTGCGCCATGTTGATGTAGGCTCTTGAAGGAGACACTCGGCTCTGGCCTGAGAGTCTATTACATGAAAATACATACACATATACATACAAGAGACTATACACCTGGGCAAACGGGAGTGCTGCAAAATGCACATTTCACAAACCTCCCCTACCTGACACTACAGTGCTATCGAATTTTAATAATACCCTAATTATTCCATTTTTTCAGGGATGTCATAGCTTAGTCAAGATTTTGAGAACATTATATGTCTGTTTAATTTTCAAATATGAAAATACTCTTTGCAATATGATGATTAAAATCGTCCTGTTTCCACTTTCAATATTATTTATGAGATGCTTTGTAAAGATTGTGATAAGTATTATGTAGGCCAGATTAACAAATCATTAGAATTTCGTGTTAATCTACATAAATATACCTTTCGAATTTATCAGTCTTCCAGTGCATTGTTCAAGCATTATGCTGACTGCAATCACCATATTTTACTGGAACAGTTCCTCTAACTTAAAATGAAGTAATGATATTATTGCTAAAGACATTATGGAATATGCAATAATTAACTTAAAAGAGCAACAACATATTAACTTAAGTCATGGTTTATTTGTAATTGACTCCATATTATCAAGTATGCTATATTCAAGTCTGAAAAATTTAATTTTGTTAAATAACATAAGTTAATTTTTTTTAAATTTTTTTGTATCCATAATTGATTTTAATTTTAAAAGGATAATATTTAGTCATTCCTTTCTTTTAGTATTACTATTATATCACCTTTGTTTTTTTTTGTCATTTCAAAACTATTATTATTGTTAGTATTTCTAATATTATCACTTTATTTTTCTGATTTGTTTTGATTACTGTTTATATCATTATTTTTTCTTATAGTTGCATTGTTAATTTTACCTTTTTTAGGTAGTAATACCTGAAGAGTAATTATGTTTATATATTATTACTAAAAGTTTTATTATTATTACTATCATTATTTTTACTAGTGATATTATCCTTGTTAATTATTATTACTATTATTATGAAAATGGGAACGCAAATAGAGGAAAAAAAATTATTATTATTATTATTATCATCATCATTATTATTATTATTATTATAATTATTATTATAAGGGGACTGGGAATCCCCTCATTGTATTAACCTCCTGCGAGACGTCAAAGAAGAAGAGGAGTAGAGGGGAGAAAAACATCTCCTCAAACTCTAGTTTTGGGTTGTCTAAATGTGCGTGTTGTAGTTAGATAGAGAGCAAAAGATGTGAGATTGCATATATGTTTGGTAGGAGGGGGATGGATGTATTGGCATTGTGTGAGACGAAGATGTAAGGAAAAGGAGAAACGCCATTTGGTGATGTGACAGGTAGGGTGTCGGAGATTGAAACGGGTAGAGCGAAGGAAAGGTGTGGCATTATTGCTGAGTTAATGGATGGTAAATAAGGTAGTGGAATGGAGAGAAGTGTCATCTAGGCTGATATGGGTGAGGGCTAGGATAGGTAGGGAATGCTGGACTTTTGTTAGTGCGTATGGGCCAGGATGTGAGAGAAGTGAGGAAGAGCAGAATTAATTCTGGAATGAGTTAACTAGGTGTGTGGATGATCTGAGTAGAAGGAAGTATGTAGTTGTGTTGGGTAACTTAAATGCTAGAGAGGGTGATGGAGAGGTAGAAGGTGTTGTAGGAAAGTATGGAGTACCAGTTGGGAATGAAAGTGGCGAGAGA
>JAXCGZ010010147.1:7500-35000 GCA_037179515.1 Halocaridina rubra | reverse complement strand
CCAACCTTATAGCTTATATCTGCTATACTTAGGAATGAACGCAATCTAACTGAATGCCACTATGTTCATATTACAGATTCCCCAACCTCACTCGTGGCTTCATTTTAGCATTTAATTCAATTCCCAATCTCATTCGGGCCATGAAATAACCAGATAAGCACATTACATATGTGAAAACATGAATCATTTTTAACCCCGACCGGGACTCGAACCTAGGACTTATGATTACTAAGTCAAGGCGCTACCACTACACCACTGAAGGTTAAAAGGAATCCAACCTTATAGCTTATATCTGCTATACTTAGGAATGAATGCAATCTAACTGAATGCCACAATGTTCATATTACAGATTCCCCAACCTCACTCGTGGCTTCATTTTAGCATTTAATTCAATTCCCAATCTCATTCGGGCCATGAAATAACCAGATAAGCACATTATATATATGAAAACATGAATCATTTTTTACCCCAACCGGGACTCGAACCTAGGACTTATGATTACTAAGTCAAGGCGCTACCACTACACCACAGAAGGTTTACTCTTAGATCTCTCTCATTTCTTCTCTTGAATTTGTACTCCAGCCACCGAGTAGTCAAGCTTGGGCCTTCTTGCACTTGTACCCATTCTCATTACTTTACATATTGAAGTAATGAATTTCATTAGCCACTTTTCTGACCACTCATGCAGACTATTTAGATCTTCCTGAAGTTCTCTATCATTGTTTTCGTGTTCTACTTTCTTCACAATATTTGCATCATCTGCAAACATATTCATGAATGAATTTACAGACTCTGCTAGGTCATTTACATATACAAGGAACAAAAGTGTGAGTGTGTGTAATTTTATTCCTCCTCTAAGGATCATCACCTTGTTTGGTGACAAGGGATGCTTGTGTTAGCTTGTGATTCGGAGAGCAAAGTCGTGAAAACATTTATCTTCTGGCAAGCTCAACCATGGCGGCAAGGTCAAGGATGAGAGTCAAGACTAAGTAAACCCTAAACCCCTTAGTGGCGACTAGATGGACGAAGTTACTAGTGATTCAGCAGATCCATCAGTCTTAATTGTCATGATTTCTTTACCATTGGAATCAGCTGATTATTTTTTTTTTTATGTATCGTTCGTGCGTTTTGAGAGCAAAATCAAACTTAATAGTTAGAATAAAATATTTTAGCTTTTATTTATCCTTTAAAATAAGATACACGGAAAGGGAATTCTGAATATATGAAACGAACAATTTTCCTGACAGTTAATTACAGAGAAAAGGATTAGTTCAAGTCATTTCTGCTGTTACTAGCATATAGTGAAGTCTTAGGAACTCAAAGGAAGGTGTACTTTTTATATAGCAGGAGAGTTCTGGTGTATATCTACCCGTAACAACACCTTCTTCAAGAAGATATTGACATATCGCTGTACTTTAGACTGATATAGAGGAGTTAAACGATTGTACACAGTGGAGCTCGATGTTACTTTTAATAGCTTTATTGCAATGCACTGCGTGTAGATACACAGTTATGTTGTACATTTTCTTTAACCTTTGCACTGGATCTATGTTTAAATATTTGGTCAATTTACTTAAATATGTTGTTTCCTATTTCGGGAAATGAGTTTGGTTATGAAATAATAAAACAATTTTAATTAAATATTCTATTTATTTTTGATTTGCAGAAATCACTTCTTCAATATTAATATCAGCTATAGGTGAACAGCATCTTTATAAAGGAAGAAAAGTGTGTCTGTATGTTATAAATATTGTAGTCCAAAAAGTTGAATCTACTTATTGAAAAAGTATATGGAACGAATGGTAATTCAGAGAAACAATATGAAGGACAAATTAGAAGAGTAACTTCAAGTTCTTACGAGAGTGAAATATCTTTGACTGGGATACACCAACTGCAATCGTGATGTTCGCACCTTTGAGCCCACTTCCAACTCGCCATGGCAGTAGGGATATCAGATTCCCCAACAACCCAATGGATGTGAGTATTTTCTCTGCTTTACAGAATCCTAGACCATAAGTGGGCGTGTAAAGAGGCGAGATTTTGATTACGAATTGACTGATTTGTTTACCTATTATTTAAGACATTGTCGATGATAAATATTCTCTGTGTAATTATAATTTGCTTTAATTTGCTATTTCTTTGATTGATAATGTTAAGAATTTAATATTATAAATGGTATGATAATTAATTTGAGCTTGTTGGCATATAAGTCAGAGACTTGTGTACCGACTATTTACCATCCTCCTATAAAAAAAAAAATTAATAGGCTCCATTAATACTATTAAGTATATGAGTTACTGAATATGTGGTGTCAATAAAAAAATATTAACTTATCCAAATTAAATTAACTTTCTTTAATAATATATTTATTGAATTATTTCCTTTTTGTCAGTAGTAACACCGCATTGTTATATCCTATTTTACGAGTTCTTCATGACCCGTTCCACCCATATAAGGGTGGAGATCTACACCAATCAATCATTGTCCTAGGCTGTAATAATGTATTATGTTCTTTTTTATCTAATTTAGTTTAACTTTTTTATATTTCATGTATATTTTACTGCCATCTTTACTATAATATGATTCACTTATGTCAGAGATGCACAAATACTGAAAATTATAGTATTTGTATCAATAGTTACATAAGCTTTTTTATTGCCTTCTGGTGATGACAGAAGGGTCTGACAAGATATTTTACGAATTTTTAGGAATTTAGGAATCTGAAAAAAGTATCTGAATTCCATATCAAAACTTAGCACGAGGGTCTGCCCCTCTCTTTCTTTATCTCTTACTTTATTTAATTTTCGTGCTTTTCCCTCCAATTCCCTTATATCCTTAATTCCCTCCCCTTTTTTCCCCTCCTATCCTATCCCATCCTAAAAAAAAAAAAAAAAGGAATTTAAGTTGCAACGCAAGCTACTGAAGTCATAAGACACCATGCTTAAAATATTTCCTTTTTAAAAGAGTGAATAAAGAGATACTCTCCGCTAGTTGGTAGATCATTCCAAAGGTGAATATTTTCACTTCAGCTTTCTAGCAGACATGGTATGCAAACTTAGTAAAGCTAAACCATCGTCGTCGGGTCAAAATATCACTGGTGAAAAGAATTAAGAAAACGAAGGGGGGGGGAGCTTTTTTCATAAGATTTATAATATTTTTTTTTTCTGAGAATGACTCTCCAACAAAGAGTTAATCCTTTGGTAATTGTCAGTGAATCTAGAAATGGTAAGCAAATGTCTGAACTCTTCACAAAAGGGCATTGGATCAGAAATGGCTTTATTGTTTGCTAAAATCTCTTTAGATGTGATTCATTAAGAAAATATCTCACATCGACTCGAAAGATCTCTTCGTTAAAAATCATTATCAGCAACAGCTTCTAGGAGACTTAGTTTAAAGCTTTCGAAAACCATGCCTTCATCATCAGCCTAAATAAAGCCTAATGAAAGGAACTCTCTTGGAAAAGGACAATGGCTAGAAAGAGCTTTTTCCATAAGAACCATATTATCCTAATCCAAAGGTGAATCCTTAAAGATGAGTGCTTAAGTCTTGTTGCTTGTCAAAGGAAGCTTGTAACGAATTTAGTATCGCTAGATACTTATAACAAGAGAATAACTTCAGCTGTATGAGTTACTCAAGTGGCAGAACACCAGCTTTCAAAAGATCCTTTGAAGTGAATGTATAAAGAGAGTTTCTCCCATAGAGATAACTGATCTCTTCACCAGTAGTAATATTCGAAAAAAGCTTTATTAAAACTTAGTTTGGAACATGGAAGGGCAATCCCTTATCGTCAGATTAAATAAAGAATTCTGTAAAGAATCCACTTAGAATAACATGATGATTGGGAAGATATTCTTTTATAAGGGCCAGAATAGTTTTTTTCTAAGAGTGAATCCTAAAGAACGTGTCATTAAGTCTTGTTATTCCATTGTGCTTATCCGAGGAATCTGGCGATGAAATGAGTATCACTAGATACACAACATAATGGCACAGAATCAGAGACGACAATAATTTACTTAAGTTACAAGACAAAGCCTTAAAAAAATTCTTTTGAAGATAGTGTATAGGGAGTGCATCTTCTAATGAGTTAATGAAGTCTTTTGTACATAAAAGACACTCTGCCAAACTATCTTGAAGACTAACTTTGCAAGCTTTAGAAGGTTCACCTTCATCATCAGATTATATAAACACTGCCAAAGATAATTAATTTGAAAAAAAAATATGGCTCTGAGGATCTTTTATAAAGGTAAGAATCTCCTTTTTCCAAGAGTGAGTCATCAACAACAAGTGTTTAGCCAATGTAAATTCGTAGGGAGTATGTGTGGAATATGGTAAAGGAATGAGTATTGCTGAATTGTAAACATATCTGCATAGCATCAGCAACGCCTGTATAATTTACTCAAGCCTAGTGTAACCTTTCTTCATAAATATCCTTTATAATATGTGTATAGAGACAGCTTCTCAAATAGTTAGCACACCTCTTCGTCATAGAGTGAAAGCTTTCGAAGACCATAGTAAGGCTAAATATACACTGCTAAAAATATATATACTGGAAAGAAGCGATTTTTCAGATAATCTCCTTCCATAGGAACCAGGATATTTTTTTTTTTCCATAAGGGAGTCCTCACCAATAGGTGCTTGATGTTTATTACACCATTGTCACTATCGAAGCGTAATGGAATGATTTTATAAAGATATTTAGCATAGCGACATAGCATCAAAGAAGGCTGCATAAGTTAATCAAGTCACAATCACCATCCTTCATATATCTCTCATGAGGAAAATGTAAAAAGAAATATCTCCAATAAGGTTAACAGATCTCTTCACTTAAAAAGATCTTCGGCAAAAATTTTCATGCACACTATGTCTGCGAGCCTGCAAAGGCTAGGCCTTGATCGTCAGGCTAAATAAACACTTATGAAAAGAAATCATGTGAAATAAAGGATAAAAATATCCATATTTTAAGACTTATTCCTCAAAAATGAGTGCATAATTTTGTTAATGCCTTGGCGCATATCAAACGAATCTGATAATGGAATGAGTATAACAGGATTTTTAACTTAAGGGCATAGGATGCTTCAGAAACCTCTTTTGAAGTTTCTGAAGGAATGAGTATTAGTGGATACTTAATAATAAGTCGTATCAAGAGGGAAGACTGTATATATATCGGAGTTAAAATGTTAGAGATATAAAGTAGATATTAGAATATTGAATTATATTATCCCTGGAACAGAGATATTGCATAATAGAAAAAAAAGACTTAAAAGGGTAATAATATAAAATGAACTAAGCATGTATAGTGCTTGCTCATTTCTCTCTATTTTTTGTGTCTTATGTGTCAATATTAGTCCCCATTTGGGAGTGAACAAAGATGGACTGAAGCTGTGGAACATAGGCAGGATGCCCTTCCTATCCCCGTCTTGGGTTCGAGCAAGAGAGCTGAGCATTCTACCAGTAACACTATGGCTGTTCCCAATTTCCATACTATATAATAAGAATCTCATATTAATATCAGCTTCCAAATTTAAATTATTAATCGTATGTATTTATTCTCTCTCTCTCTCTCTCTCTCTCTTCCATTTTTAGATGGAGTCCATACGAACAAGAAGAGCCAGATTAGAGGACATGATAAAAAACATGAGAGAATCGCCTCTCTCCCGTCCTACTTCCTTATCCCATTCTAATTTACTAGGAGGAAGTGGCAACAAGGGAGATAAAGGTGAGAATTCTCCAGTGCCACAAGTTCTGCATTCCCGGAGAAGATCTTGGGACTTGGGAACTGAAGCACCAACTACGCCTCATTCTTCTGTTAACACTCCAGAATCTGTTTATCTTTTAACACCCATGAAGTAAGTAACTTGAAAATCTCTTGTATTTGCATATGGTACCAGATACAAACCCTGGTTCGAGGATTTTTTTTTTTAAGTAATTATAAAAGCACCAGCTGAGAATCTTTTAGTAAAAGACCTACAACACAAAAATTATTAGCCTTTTCAGAGGAATTCTAAGCTTGCTTTAGCTCAGCTTGTTTAATTGACATGGCCAACTAGGCTTAGGATGGGATAGGATAGGAGGGACTTAGGATGGAATAGGATAGGAGGGGAAAAGGAGAGGGGATTAAGGAATAAAAGCTTGACTTAGGATGGGAAAGGAGGGGAAAAATGAGAGGGGATTAAGGATATAAGGGAATTGGAGGGAAAAACACGAAAATTAAATAGAGACAAAAAAGAGAGGGGCAAACCCTCGTGCTAAGAATATGAAGGGATATCTAGCGAAAAATATCAAACAAACTAACAGCGGCAGAGTTCGACGACTCAGAAAATTTCATATAAGACTTACAGTTTCATTTGCTTAAGGACGACGAACAATCGTTTTAGCAAAAAAGGAAAAGTTTTTGATATTTTGTGTGTGCTAATATTTACTTAGTATATGTAGCGGGAAAGGTTTGTGTTCAAGATTCCTGTTGTGCGAATATATAGCTAATAACCATATGGGAAGAGCGACAAGATACGCCAATGGATTTATTCATAACTATAGCAGAAATTACGTCAACAGCGATGATAATAATAATAATAATAATAATAATAATAATAATAATAATAATAATAATAATAATAATAATAATAATAATAATAATAATAATAATAATAATAATAATAATAATATCCCCCTGCGAGAAGAGGTAGAATAATTCATCAGTGTTTCCCTGCGTGCTGTAAATGTCGACTAATTGGGGAGAAACGGAGGGACTGGGAATTCCTCCCCCCTTTGTATTTTCATCTTACGAGTGCTCAGGAAATGTGGAAGTACTCTGGCAGGAGAGACCCAGCCTGATCCTAGTAATTGGGTCTCTGAATGTGCGTGGTAGTGGTGTAAGTGAAAGTAAGAAGGAAGTGATAGGGAGTATGTTTGTGGAGAGAAGATGGATGTATTTGCACTGAGAAGAACGATGATAAGAGGGAATGGTGAGGTGATATTTGGGGGTGTGGTAGGTAGGGTGTCTGGTGTTGAGAAAGGAAAACGAAGAGAGGGAGTGCTTCCGTTGCTAAGTGAAGAAACAGATAAGTTTGTGGTGGAGTGGAAGGAAGTATCATATTGAATAATAGTGGCTAAAATGAAACTGGGATGCGAGGTTTGGGCGTTTGTAAGAGCATATGGCACTGACAGTGTAAGACGTGAGGAAAAAAGAGAAGAATTTTGGATGAAATTGAACGATTGCGTGGAAGACCTGGGAATGAATGTGAATTGGTGTTGATGTGGGATTTGAGTGCTAGAGTAGGGAATGAGCCAGTGGATGGTGCAATTGGGAAGTATGGAGTACCTGGCGGTAATGAGAGTGGAAAGAAAATTATAGGAATGTGTATTGAGAGAGCTGTTGATTGATAATAATAAAAAAAAAATCAAAAACTTTATTTCCAATATACATTGGTTATTCACATAGAATTATATATACAACGTATAAAATACATGCAGAATTATTCAATACTAAAATCCAGTTCTGGGGCCAAGCACATCATCAACATTTAAAGGACTAACCAACATTAAAACATCCAAAGATAAAACAGTTAAGCAATTTTAAAATCATCACAACATAATTAAAATTTACAGCAAACTTTTTAAAACCAAATACGAAACATACATAGCATAAAAAAATACATAAAATAAAATAAAAATAATGACAAATGGATTCTTTAAAATGCAACATAAAAATTTACGTAAATAAATATCATCAAATATTTAAAACTAACACACTAAAGCACTAGAATCTAAAATAATAAAACACGTGGTATTAAAATTTAACATAATAAAGCCATAAAATTCAACCGATAACATAAAAACATAAAATTACAAAAGTACATGGTTCAGAGATAAAAAGAATCGTCAACATCTTATTAAAACTAAGGTAGGATGTACGCTTAAATTGATGCACGGTAGTCTAAAGCATTTCTTTTATTTATTTAAGAGGTAAGTTTTTAGTTTTTCCTTAAATATGTGTAACGAAGGCGATTTCTTTATGTTTTCTGGAATACTGTTATATATTGTTGGTGCTTTGATTAATATATTTCGAGCTCCCATATCCGTTTTAGTTCTCTGAATAAAAAGATACTTCTTTTTAAAAGAAGTATGTGCACAAATATAAGTGGTTTAGAACAGATAATGGCAGAGTAGTTGGCAGAGCATTGATGGATTATGTTGTGGTGGACAGGAGGGTGATTGGAAGAGTACTGGATGTGAATGTACTGAGAAAAGCTAGCGGTAGAATATCTGAACGAATAGTGAAAAGAGTGTGGAGTGCTGAAGTTTTTGGAGTTTGATCAAGAGAAAGACATAGAATGAGATGGATGGATGGCGTGAAAAGGGGACTGAATGCACGTGGAATGTCAGTGGACCAGGGAAGAGTGCGTGCAGGAGACAGGAATGAGTGGAGGAAGTTTGTGCTTAGGTGATACAGGCCAAAGGGATTTGTCGCACCTGCTAGCTCAATGAACAGTGATGGACGGATGTAAGGGGAGATACCATGTGATGAAGTGGTGTAGGTGAACCAGCTGCAGCTCTCGGGTCTCATTGTAGAATACCCTTGGTCGCCTACCTGGTGGATGACCCAAACAAAGTGAAGGCAAGGGAAATGTGACAACACTCTATCCCCAAGGAGCAAAGAGGAGTGGTTGAAGTATGTGTGGATCACGGTGAATGCGTGTTTCTTGTCTCGGCCAACCCTCTTACAAGGGGGAATGAGGCCATATATAATAATAATAATAATAATAATAATAATAATAATAATAATAATAATAATAATAATAATAATAATAATAATAATAATAATAATAATAATAATAATAATAATAATAATAGCAATAATAATAATAATAATAATAATAATAATAATAATAATAATAATAATAATAATAATGATAATAATAATAATAATAATAATAATAATAATAATAATAATAATAATAATATGACAAGTCCCCTCACACCTGTCCATTTCATTTCACTGAGCTGTCAGTTGCGAGAATCCCATAGGCTAATGTGACCTATGCACATTCTTCCTCCACTTGCATTCCACGTCCATTAAATGGCCTTTTCGCACCATCCATTCAACTCATTCTAGGTCTTCCTTTTGCCTTAACTCCAACCACTCCGGTAATCCACACACCCTTTGCTACTCGCTCATCACTCATCCTTTCCATTTGTCCAAATCAAATCTATACTGTTTGATCGAATTCCAACACCCGTTTTCTCCATGACATCCTCATTATTTGCTCTATCTATTCTAGAGACAAGCATACTAGACATCTCATCTCCATTATATTCAACTTGTTCTATTCATCTTTTCTTGCATTACAAGTCTCTGCTCCGCACACTGCTGTTGGCACATTTACACCTTCAAATATCCTTCTTTTTGTATTCCTTCCCAGATATCTATTTCTCATTATACTATTCAACACATATAGACATTTACTCTCTTCCTTCACTATATGACTTACCTCCTCACTTGTATTTCCTTGTTACGTGCGACCCAGATACTTAAAACTCCGAACTTCTTCAAGCTACTCCCCAATCACTTCTGCACTCAGTCTGCCATTATCGACATTCTTCGTTATCTCATGACTTTACTTTTTACCAGTATTCACCCGCAACTTCCCTCTCTCATACATCCTAATAAACTCAGTTACCAAATGATTTGGTTCATTCTTAGTATCAGCCACCAGTTCTGTGTCATCCGCAAACAACAATTTATTTGATTTTCACAAAGTTCCATTATCACCCACTAATTCCAAGTCACTGGCTAATACTATTCAATTCACTTCCCTTACTACTCCAAGTATATACACATTAAGCATCCAAGAAGACATTAAACAAACTTGACGTAAACCTATGTTCACCTGAAACCAATCACTCATACAATTCCCGACTCTCACACATTCCTAACTATTCATGTAAAATCTCCTTAGTGCATTCAACTTATTCCTTACATTCGCAATACACTCCACAACGCCTCTCTTTAAGCACTGTCAAATGCTTTCTGTAGATAAATGAATGGTCAAAAAATGTCTGTACCTTTCTCTATGAAAAAATTATCACACACATGTCTTACCAAATATAACTGATCCACACATCCTCATCCTCTTCACGATGCTATACCCCAATCAGTCTCTTAATACCTCTCCTAATTCCCTCGATTAACACTCTTCCATATACTATACCAACTACACTCAACAAACTAACTCCTCTAAAACTACAACACTCATACTTATCCTCTTTCCCTTTATGAAGTGGAACTACATATGCCCTCCTCCAGTCAAATGGGACCCTCCCTCCTAAAACATGCATTCGACAACCTAACCATCCTTTCTACTATCACTTCCCCACCTTTTGACAAGCATTCTGCATGACACCCATATATCCTTAAAGCTTTACCTGCTTTTATTGCTCTCAATGCCATTCATATCCTATCTTTTGTTATTACTCTATCGTTCTCATCACCTAACATTGGGGTTCTCCATCAATTTCCCATAGCCCCAATATCTGCCAGTTTATCATCTTCCTCATTTAGGAGTTCCTTTATATCTTCAGTCCATCTCTCTCTCACTCTTATTTCGTCAATTAGCAATTGCCAATCTGCTCCTTTAACAAAAACATTTTCTCTTTCTTCGTCACTTCTTTTACTGCCAGGGCCGTATTCAATCATAAACGTCCAAAGCTCGCATCTCAGTCTCATCTTAGTCATTATTATTCTGGATAATACTTCCTTCCACTCAACCACACTGCTACTCATCTCTTCACTCACCAGCAGAGCCACTCCCTCTCTTCCTTTTCTTCTCTCAACTCCAGACACCCTACCTGCCACAGTCCCAAAAGTCAATTCACCGTTCCCTTTTATCTTAGTTTCACTCAGCGCAAGTACATCCATCTTTTTCTTCACAAGCATACTCCCTATCACATCCTCTTACTTCCACTGGCAGCATAACCATGAACATTCAGAGAACCAGTTACTTGTAGTCTGGCTGGATCTCTCCTGCCAGAATATCCCCGCTTCTTCTGGCTATTAGAAGGATGACAATACAGAGGAGGAGATTCCCAGTCCTCCCTCTCCACCCCATTTAGTCGACTTTCACGACACACAGGGGAAGATGGAGATGGTCTTGTTTTCCTCCCAGCCCAGAGGAAAATCTGCCCCCAGATGCAAGGCTGTGCTATAGCACATCCCAACACCCAAGAGCATTGGTTATATGGTCAACAACCATCTGAGCGTACTATAGATAGACATATTAGGAACTAATTCAAATTCACCTCTTTCTACAAGGATTCTCCCCATGATACTGCCTACCAAGAACAAAATAATAATTTTACTACTACTACTACTACTACTACTACTACTACTACTACTACTACTACTACTACTACTACTACTACTACTACTACTACTACTACTACTACTGCTACTACTACTACTACTACTACTACTACTACTACTACTACTACTACTACTACTACTACTACTACTACTACTACTACTACTACTACTACTACTACTACTACTACTACTACTACTACTACTACTGCTGCTGCTGCTGCTGCTGCTGCTGCTGCTGCTGCTGCTTGTAGTAGTAGTAGTAGTAGTAGTAGTAGTAGTAGTAGTAGTAGTAGTAGTAGTAGTAGTAGTAGTAGTAGTAGTAGTAGTAGTAGTAGTAGTAGTAGTAGGTAGTAGTAGTACTGAGAAATTATAAACATATTAAGCTCTTTTGAGATTGCGAATAATGAAATAACAGTGCTTTTAGTATGTCATCTGAGAAAAGTTAGTAGATCACTAGAATTCTATGCTGACTTTGTTTAAGCAAGAGTAGTACTGTCTGAAATTATAATAACTTTACGTCATGTTGTATGAAGCGCGTTTGCATTAACATAGGTTCCCCGATTTATGATAAGGTTCCGTTCTTGACAGCTGTCATACACCAGCTTTTATCGTAAGTCGGAATACACCTAATACGAACCAAGATCTGCCATCAATGCAAAATATAATTTATCCAAAACATAGATATATAAACTAAATTCATAATCTAAGACATAAAAATAGTAAAAGTACATAATGCAGTATTGCTTTCCTTTTCTCATGTAATATAAGATATAAAAATAGTAAAAATACACTATACAGTATTGCTTTCCTTTACTCACTGAAAGGAGCGTTGCCAGGAAGGGAGAGACAGACTAATAAGGAGGGGGTTAGAGAGGTAGGTGCTGAGGAGACTGGGGCAAGTGAGTCTGTAGAGGCACTTGAGGTAGAGGGTACAGGATGTGTTGCTGGGGGCTCTGACTTCATGAAGAAATGGTTGAGGCAATTCTGGAAGGAAGCCCCCTATTTCTCTTATCAAATTTCTTTGTAACACCGCAGGCAATCAGTGACCCCTCTGCCGACCTTAATGGACTTGACAGTGTTGGGGTTCTGAGCCTTAAGCATTGCCAACCAATCCTCTATCAGGGCCAAAGAATCTTCTATTTCCCTGCTTGTGAATCTCTTGTACTCTGGGCTTGGTGTTTCTTCCTACTCTTCAACCATCTGCTTCTCCAGTTGAAAGAGGTGCTCAGGAGATGTCTCCTCTCCATGAGATTCTAGCAGCTCTGTTATATCATTAGGCTCCATCTCCAAATTGAGGTCCTTACTCAGTGCAACAACGTTCTTGGCGACAGCCTCAACTGTTTCCTCAAAGCCAAGAAAGTCATTCACAAATAAGAGACACAATTTCTTCCATATCTCATTTAAGTTTGTCTGCTTAACTTCCTCCCAAGAATCAGCAAAATACTTCACAATCTGAAGAATATTGTAAGACTTTTAAAGCTCCTTCAGAGTCAAGTTCTTGTCCTTCCCATTAGCACTGATATCCATAGTGATTGTCCTTCGGAGGTAGTAGGCCTTGAAAGGGGTATTGGGACCCTGATCCATTGACTATAACAAGATAGTGGTATTAGGCGGAAGGTAAGACACCTTTACATTAGGACGAAAGTCATCCAAATGGGGAGGGTGACCATGGGCATTGCTCAGCACTAAAATAACTTTAAAGGTCAGACCATTGGAAGCACAGTACCTCTCCATTTCTGGCAAAAATCATTGCTATACTAGTCCTCATATATCTGAAGGGTTACCCAAGCCTCTTTGTTCGATTCCACATGACTGGCACTTGATCCCTCCAAATGTCTTTGAGTGCCCTTGTATATTCTGCAAAGGGCTTCAGCTTGCAGTCTCCTGCAGCATTATCCCCCAGAAGCAAAGTCAGTCTCTCCTTGTTGACTTTATGGCCTGGTGCTGACTTCTCCTTGGAAATGTACATGCAACTAGGCATACGTTTTCAGAACAAGCCAGACTCATCCACATTATATATTTGTTCGGTACGGTAACTCCCTTCCTAAATTATTTCTGCTAACACTCTGGGAAACTTTTTCTGTTTTCTCATCACCACGAGCAGTTTCACCTTGCACCCTCAGTCATGAATATCAGCACGAGTGTTAAAACGATTAAGCCAACCCCTACTGGCCAAAAACTCTTCACTTTTATTCCCTTCCCCCTTTTCACTTTTCACGGCATCGAACAATATTGTAGCTTTTTCTTGTGTCAATATGAGACTCACTGAGATACGCCATCGATGCTCACCATCTAGCCAAAGCAATAATAATCTCTCCATCTCAATCATAATTCCAAGACGCTGCTTGGAATTCACAGTGGAAATCATAGGACGAGAATCTTTCACATGTTATCCTCAATGATCGTCGCCAATGTCGAACCTGCTAAGCTAAGTGAGTGGCCAATGTTCGTAGCACCTTCTCCTTTTGCCGAACGCTTTACTATTTCAACTCTAATTTCCATGGTGATAGCTTTCCTATTCTTAGCAGCACTGCCATCAGAAAACTCCCCACTACGCTTGGGAGGCATAGTACAGGTCAATAACGAGCAAATACGAGAGAAAACAGCAAGAGAGCAGATAAGCACGAGAAACAATATGGGATATGAAGGCAAACTGAGCAGCGGTTCCACTTCTTCTCACTCTAATGCCGCATGACGATGTATTCTTTTGCCATGCTCAGCAAATTTTTCCCATAAAGATAGAATTTACGGCAATGTATTTGGTAATTTTGTAAATAAATTAAATCTCATTACTTTAAGTAACCAAAGACATAAACAAATAAATAGATAAAGTCTTTAACTTTATATAGACAAATACAACAGTGCTGCTAGCTGTGTGTTCGTCAGCCATGCTCACACACTGTTCAGAGCACTAAGTGTGACTTTACCACACATGATTTATTAATAATGAATTAATGATTTATGGGCCTCTGTCATAACGGTGGAATATTTTATCTAGGGACCACATAAATTGGGGACCCCCTGCTGTCTGAAGCATAAGTGAACATACATATTGAGAACAAAAATCGATAATGTAGATAGACTGCAGATCACTCGAAAACATAATTAGAAATCTATATATCCCAGCTATATCAAAATGACACATGAATACGGAAGTTGCGTGATTGCTCATTAAGCTACTGCCAATTAACAATGCGAATAGTCAACATCGAACAAGGATCACTCACTCCTTTCATGCTTACAATACTGGGGGGGGGGGTCACAAATCAGAAACTTGTGCACAAGACTTGTAAAGTTAATGATAGGAAAAAAAGGTGGGTTTCTTTAATGCAAAATAGGGAAGCATATTCTTTTGTTTGTTTTCCTAAGGCCTGGACTGATTTCCCTCTGTGGGGAACTATCCCACAGCTGCATAAAATATGTAAAGTGTCTAATGGACCCCCAAAATCTTTTTTTCTTTCATTTCATATATCATTGGTTCTTAAGAAACAAGTTGTCACAGCTCTTGAAAAGGAGTAAGCAGCCTACAAGTACCTTCAAAACCTTTCCCATAGACTGTCTGAGGTTAAGGTCAAAGCAGGTATCTACGCTGGACAACAAATTAAGATCCTTGAGTGCATAGAATTCTCCAAGAGGCTCAGTAGGAAGGAAAAAAGCTTTGGGCATCTTTCCTGCAATGGTTTGAGGCTTCTTAGGCAACCACAAGGCTAGAAAGTATTTACAGTTTGTACAGATCTACAGCAAAATAGCTGCAAGATGTTCTTGAAAGTGCATATACTTGATGCTCGTCATCATAAAATCATAGAGAACATAGAAACATACTCAGTAGCATGGCTGGCTCTTCCATCAAGGCATAAAGAATGCTCTTACCAAGGAACATATAGCTAAAACATGATGGAGGAATATATTTAGGGAAGGTGCATGGACAGATCTGATAGCATCTTTGCACCTATGTATTGCTGGATCGATCTCCAGTCAGGTGCGAAAATTTGTTTCATGGTTTCATGCATGATGCGCTTATTTGCTCACTTTAAACACATGTATTGCAGGGACTTAAATTAAAGGAGAAGGCAAACAGCTCTGCTGTTTGCAGAGCCCATGTTTCTTGTTTTCACATATGACAATGAATTTATTTGATCACTGTATATGCTTGTATGGCAAAGATTGAATTAAATGCCAAAATAGAAACAAGTGAGATTGAGGAGGGTGAGTATCATGAAGATAAAATTCAGAAGTGTTTATTTCATAGTTCCACCTACTAGTAGTTCGCTGCGAGTTTTCTTTATTCCATTATATCTTGGTCGATACACTTTGTAGCCTCAGAAGCCAAAGAACAAAAATAATCATATAGAATCTGAATTTCAGATCAAAACTTAGCACGAGGGTCTGCCCCTCTCTTTTTTTCTCTTACTTTATTTAATTTTCGTGCTTTTCCCTCCAATTCCATTATATCCTTAATACCCTCCCTTTTTCCCCTCCTATCCAATCCCATCCCATCCATTGTAGCCTCGATATGCAAATGATGTTGTGATGCAGGATCGAATCCCTACCACTGGTAAAAAGATGTATCAGGTCTTCAAAAATGCTTGTTTATTTGAATATTTTAATTGATCACATTGCAAGGATTTCAAATCAACGTGAAAACAAGCCATATGTGTGGTTTTAAGAGAGAGGAAAATTAATATAGAATTTCAGGAAAGAATGTTCATTCCTTAGCCCTTTAGTTAGCTGATAGTTTGCTTTCTTATTTTATACTTTCTGTGGTACAGTTAGTACCACTTTAAAACATTATTGATATGTTGTAGGTTTAAATCCTAGCCAGATGATTATCTAGTGTTCACAGATAATGTGTTGGATATTGAAAAAATTGAGTATGAACCACCAATTGGAAAGAGTGACCACTGTGTGTTGTTGATGGAGTATATCATTGAAGATATTCTTCCTGAGAGTAGAGGCACTGAGGACATGAGGAGGAAATATCGGAAAGGAGATTACATCAAAATGAATGAGCTTTTTGCAGTTATTGACTGGAGAACCTTATTTTACAACAAATCTGTACAAGAAATGTATGACATCTTTTGTGAGAAATATGGGAAGATAGTAGATTGCTGCATACCTGTCACCAAAGTAGGTGTAATTCATGCCAGAGAGAAATGGTTCGATAATGGGTGTAAAAGAGCTAAGGAGTGGAGAGACAAATGCTGGAAAAGGTATAGGAGGAGAAAAAACATAAATGCCTGGCAAATCTACAAAAGAGCAAGAAATGACTACCTAAGTAAAAGGAGAGAGGCAGAGAGAGACTATGAGAGGGACATCACCAGGAAGGCTAAAGAAAATCCCAAGCTTTTCCACAGCTTTATCAGAGGAAAACTGAAGGAAAAAGAACAGGTTTTAAGGCTAAAGAGAGCGGATGGAAGCATCACTGAGACGGATGAAGAGATCTGCAAAGAATTGAACAAGGAGTTTCAGTCAGTATTTACAGTAGAAAATACCCCACCCCCTCAGATTGCAGTGATAGAAGCTCAAGGGCCGGTATTAGAGAACATCAACCTTACAGCCACAGAGGTATGCAAAGCGCTGATGGATTTAGATGTTCATAAAGCTACAGGTCATGATGACATATCCCCTCATGTGCTTAAAAAATGCGCAAACACAATATCAGTGGCACTAAGTATCATATTTAAGGAGTCACTGGAGTCGGGGAAGATTCCAAGATGCTGGAAACAAGCAAATGTGATACCTATCTTCAAAAAGGGAAGGAGGGATACGGCTCTGAACTATAGACCAGTTTCCTTGACCAGCATAGTTTGCAAAGTTATGGAGAAACTACTAAGGAAACATATCTCTCTTCACTTGGAATCCTTCAACTTTTTGTCAGTGAGGCAACATGGCTTCCGAGAAGGTAGATTAACAGTAACAAACTTATTAGAATTTTATGATGAGGTAAGCCAAATCTTACAGGAAAGAGAGGGCTGGGCAGATTGCATATTCCTAGACTTCCAGAAAGCGTTTGACACTGTTCCACATGGGAGACTTATTAGGAAGCTGCAATCAATGGCTAGAATAGGTGGAAATCTTTTGGAATGGATAAAAACTTACTTAGAAGGAAGGGAACAGAGGGTTAGAGTAAGACACTCAGTGTCTGAATGGAGAAGAGTTAGTAGTGGAGTTCCACAGGGTTCAGTTTTAGGGCCACTTTTGTTCCTTGTATATGTAAATGACCTACCAGAGTCTGTAAATTCATTCATGAATATGTTTGCAGATGATGCAAAGATTGTGAAGAAAGTAAAAAACGAGAACAATGGTAGAGAACTTCAGGAGGATCTAAATAATCTGCATGAGTGGTCAGAAAAGTGGCTAATGAAATTCAATACTTCAAAATGTAAGGTAATGAGAATGGGTACAAGTGCAAGAAGGCCCAAACTTGACTACTCGGTGGCTGGAGTACAACTTCAAGAGACAGAAAATGAGAGAGATCTAGGAGTAAACATACTGGCAGATTTGTCTCCAGAAATACATATAAATGGCATAGTAAGGGCAGCATATGCATTCTTATCAAATGTAAGGGTAGCCTTCAGGCACATGGACAAGGAAATGTTCAGAAATATTTATGTAACCTATGTGAGGCCAAAACTCGAATATGCAGCCCCCTTTTGGAATCCGCACTTGAAAAAGCACATAGCTAAGCTTGAAAAAGTTCAAAGACATGCCACGAAACTGGTGCCAGAAATACGCAATCTCAGTTATGATGAGAGGCTGAGGGAATTAGACTTACCATCACTCGAAGCTAGAAGAGTGAGGGGGGATATGGTGACAGTCTTTAAATTCCTTCATGGTTATGATAGAGTGGATAGGGATCGATATTTTGATATGGCTGGCTCTAAAACTAGAGGTCATAGTTTGAAGCTTCGTAAGAAAACTTCTTTGCAGGATGTAAGGAAATACTTTTTCAGTGTAAGAGTAGTTGATAATTGGAATTCGCTAAGCGAGGAGGTAGTTAATGCTATCTCAATCCATAGTTTTAAGGACAGGTATGATAAGTATGACTAAGTATGAAATGGAACCGATAAGGAGACGGGAAGATACGAGCTTTGGGCACTTTCTTGTAAACACAATTAGGTAATCAAAATTAGGTAATCACACACACACACACACACACACACACACACACACACACACACACACACACATTCAGTGACACACTGTGTGTTGTTGATGGAGTATATCATTGAAGATATTCTTCCTGAGAGTAGAGGCACTGAGGACATGAGGAGGAACTATCGGAAAGGAGATTACATCAAAATGAATGAGCTTTTTGCAGTTATTGACTGGAGAACCTTATTTTACAACAAATCTGTACAAGAAATGTATAACATCTTTTGTGAGAAATATGGGAAGATAGTAGATTGCTGCATACCTGTCACCAAAGTAGGTGTAATTCATGCCAGAGAGAAATGGTTCGATAATGGGTGTAAAGAGCTAAGGAGTGGAGAGACAAATGCTGGAAAAGGTGTAGGAGGAGAAAAAACATAAATGCCTGGCAAACCTACAAAAGAGCAAGAAATGACTACCCAAGTAAAAGGAGAGAGGCAGAGAGAGACTATGAGAGGGACATCACCAGGAAGGCTAAAGAAAATCTCAAGCTTTTCCACAGCTTTATCAGAGGAAAACTGTAGGTAAAAGAACAGGTTTTAAGGCTAAAGAGAGCGGATGGAAGCATCACTGAGACGGATGAAGAGATCTGCAAAGAATTGAACAAGGAGTTTCAGTCAGTATTTACAGTAGAAAATACCCCACCCCCTCAGATTGCAGTGATAGAAGCTCAAGGGCCGGTATTAGAGAACATCAACCTTACAGCCACAGAGGTATGCAAAGCTCTGATGGATTTAGATGTTCATAAAGCTACAGGTCCTGATGACATATCCCCTCATGTGCTTAAAAAATGCGCAAACACAATATCAGTGGCACTAAGTATCATATTTAAGGAGTCACTGGAGTCGGGGGAGATTCCAAGATGCTGGAAACAAGCAAATGTGATACCTATCTTCAAAAAGGGAAGGAGGGATACGGCTCTGAACTATAGACCAGTTTCCTTGACCAGCATAGTTTGCAAAGTTATGGAGAAACTACTAAGGAAACATATCTCTCTTCACTTGGAATCCTTCAACTTTTTGTCAGTGAGGCAGCATGGCTTCAGAGAAGGTAGATTAACAGTAACAAACTTATTAGAATTTTATGATGAGGTAAGCCAAATCTTACAGGAAAGAGAGGGCTGGGCAGATTGCATATTCCTAGACTTCCAGAAAGCGTTTGACACTGTTCCACATGGGAGACTTATTAGGAAGCTGCAATCAATGGCTAGAATAGGTGGAAATCTTTTGGAATGGATAAAAATTACTTAGAAGGAAGGGAACAGAGGGTTAGAGTAAGACACTCAGTGTCTGAATGGAGAAGAGTTAGTAGTGGAGTTCCACAGGGTTCAGTTTTAGGGCCACTTTTGTTCCTTGTATATGTAAATGACCTACCAGAGTCTGTAAATTCATTCATGAATATGTTTGCAGATGATGCAAAGATTGTAAAGAAAGTAAAAAACGAGAACAATGGTAGAGAACTTCAGGAGGATCTAAATAATCGGCATGAGTGGTCAGAAAAGTGGCTAATGAAATTCAATGCTTCAAAATGTAAGGTAATGAGAATGGGTACAAGTGCAAGAAGGCCCAAACTTGACTACTCGGTGGCTGGAGTACAACTTCAAGAGACAGAAAATGAGAGAGATCTAGGAGTAAACATACTGGCAGATTTGTCTCCAGAAATACATATAAATGGCATAGTAAGGGCAGCATATGCATTCTTATCAAATGTAAGGGTAGCCTTCAGGCACATGGACAAGGAAATGTTCAGAAATATTTATGTAACCTATGTGAGGCCAAAACTCGAATATGCAGCCCCCTTTTGGAATCCGCACTTGAAAAAGCACATAGCTAAGCTTGAAAAAGTTCAAAGACATGCCACGAAACTGGTGCCAGAAATACGCAATCTCAGTTATGATGAGAGGCTGAGGGAATTAGACTTACCATCACTCGAAGCTAGAAGAGTGAGGGGGGATATGGTGACAGTCTTTAAATTCCTTCATGGTTATGATAGAGTGGATAGGGATCGATATTTTGATATGGCTGGCTCTAGAACTAGAGGTCATAGTTTGAAGCTTCGTAAGAAAACTTCTTTGCAGGATGTAAGGAAATACTTTTTCAGTGTAAGAGTAGTTAATAATTGGAATTCGCTAAGCGAGGAGGTAGTTAATGCTATCTCAATCCATAGTTTTAAGGACAGGTATGATAAGTATGACTAAGTCTAAAATGGAACTGATCAGGAGACGGGAAGATACGAGCTTTGGGCTCTTTCCTGTAAACACAATTAGGTAATCACAATTAGGTAATCACACGAAACTGCTCCTCTTAAATTTCTACTTGTGTTTTGAGTGATTAAGTGCTTAGTGGAAAACTTTACCATAATTTCCATAAATCTGAATTCCTGCAGAGTATTGTGAGTACAAAACTTATATTTGTTGTATGACGAGACTGTCCAAAATATTAAAGGAAAAAAATTGAGAACATTTTCGTGAGGGGAAAGAGAAGCTGCCGTCCAGTTCTGCCTTGAAGGAAATTTAGAAGAGTTGCCAGAGGTGAAGCCATCACATCACATTACCTAATTTTTTGTGTAAACTTGGGAAAGCTCTTAAGCCGTTTACCTGATCCTGTGGTTCCATATATTGTTAAAATCAGTATCCTTCCCATTTATATTAACTTGTTAGTTAGTTTGATACACGAAATAATTGAATAATTAAAAAAAAACAAATATCCACCTGTCAACAGTACTAAGTTAAGTTGCCAAGTAGTACAGCTGTCTTATTTTCTTCATTTTTTTGCTTTTCTTTTAGCTTTCTCTTTTACTATTTTTTTTTATTTTGTATATATATTGAGTTAAATGTAAAATCTAATCCTGTGATAACATATCTTGGTTAGTAAGTGAGTTTATCAGTTAGGAAGAATATATAGCAGAAACAGGTGGGTGCCACCTCAGACACAAATTCGAATTTTCCTTCAGGTTTGACTTTTGTTTTTCTTTTTCTTTTTATCCTTAAATTACCATGGTCAAGTTTTTAAGTTAAGATGTGTGTTACCAGAAAAGAGATAAACTGAGTCACTAAATAGCACTTATATGGAGATATAAAAATTCTGTGTGAAGCTTAATTAAAAGTTTTTCTCTTTTTTTTTCCTCTTTCTCGTCTTCTTTCTATATTCTGTGAGAGGGAGAACATAAAAATGACGCCATCTCTGTCCCAAACCTCTCCCATCCATGGGTCGGTAGGAGGGGTAGCCATTAGGAGACTTAAACAGAAAATCAAGAATGTAGAGGCAATGGTTATAAGCCTTGATGATAAAATTCAGAATATGGATGGAGAAATGAAAGAGAATGAAACACTCAGAGAGCAAATAAGATCTTTGGAGGAAGCAAATAAAGCACAAGGGCAGGAGAGAAAGGAACTAGAAAAAAGAATAAAGAAGCTGGAAGGGGAAAGGAGTCAACTGGAATCTAGAATTTCTAAACAAGAAGATAAAAACAAACAGCTGAATGACAACCTAAAGGAATTAGATGTTAGTTCACTGCTCTCTTCTGAGAGAGACGAGATTGCTGCTTGGAATGCCCAGATTAAGGAAAACATTGAACAGTTCAGAAAAGAGTTCCAGGAGCTGAATATGGAAAATGATGCCACGAAAACTTCCTTTGCTGATGCACTAAAGGGGAATGTGGCAGTAAAAGAGGCTGTAAAGGTGGTGGCACTGGAAAACATACAAACAGTTGACTATAAAGAGACAGTAATCAAAAAAATGAAAGACGTTGTGATGGAAAGGGCAAACCCACTCATCAGACAGGCACTTGATAAGGAGAAGACAGTGGTAATCTCAGGCATAAGCGAATCCCAGGAGCCAACATGGCAGGGGAGGCTTGAAGAAAATAAAGCTAGGGTTGTAGACCTGATAAGAAAGCTTGGAGTAGTTTGTGGTCCTGAGGATATTGTAAACATACACCAACTAGGTAAATATTCGAGGGAAGGAAAGCCGAGACCAACAAAAGTAACCTTTGAGAGAGGGGAAACATGTAGGGAAATATTGTTGAGAAAAAAAAGTCTAAAAGACCTTCAAGAATTCAAAGAAGTGTTCATTAGACGATACAGAACACAGGAAGAGATGGGAAAGATCAAAAACTTGTTGCAAGAGGCAAGAAGGTTAAATGATGAAAGAAATGAAGAAGAGAAGAAAAATTTTTGTTACAGAGTTCTTCCAGACAAAGGGGAGATAAAGAAGATAATGACAGAAGATCAGGGGATGGGGCCTCATTAAGATTGTTATACACAAATGCTGATGGATTAGCTGGTAAGGCAGTAGAATTAAAAGATAGGATTCACAACAGTAAGGCAGATATAGTAGCAATTACAGAGACTAAGTTGAGTGAGGACATAAACAGTGTCACAGTTTTTCCTAAGGGCTTCAGAATACTAAGGGTTGAAAGATCTGAGAGGACTGGTGGAGGGATAGCACTGCTCATAAGTGAAAGGATTCAAGTTGAAGAAATAAACTTGGCTATAGAAAGTGAGTTCAAGGAATTTCTTGTTGCTCGCATAAATACAGGGTCAGAGAGCATTATAATAACTGTTGTATACAACCCACCAAGGAACCAAAATAGGCTTGAAGTTTATGAGGAAAGTCATATAGGTACTATTGAAGTCATAAACTCAGTTGTTAACATGGCACGGGAAAAAAAATGTAGGATTTTGATTATGGGAGACTTTAATCATAAAGAGATAGATTGGATAAATCTTGACCCACACAGTGGTGAGGACTCATTCGGGGCAAGATTCCTAGATTGCGTACAAGGGAATTTCCTACACCAACATGTAATGGAACCAACAAGAGCCAGTGGTGGGGATGAGCCATCACTACTTGATCTAGTGTTCACAGATAATGTGTTGGATATTGAAAAAATTGAGTATGAACCACCAATTGGAAAGAGTGACCACTGTGTGTTGTTGATGGAATATATCATTGAAGATATTCTTCCTGAGAGTAGAGGCACTGAGGACATGAGGAGGAACTATCCGAAAGGAGATTACATCAAAATGAATGAGCTTTTTGCAGTTATTGACTGGAGAACCTTATTTTACAACAAATCTGTACAAGAAATGTATGACATCTTTTGTGAGAAATATGGGAAGATAGTAGATTGCTGCATACCTGTCACCAAAGTAGGTGTAATTCATGCCAGAGAGAAATGGTTCGATAATGGGTGTAAAAGAGCTAAGGAGTGGAGAGACAAATGCTGGAAAAGGTATAGGAGGAGAAAAAACATAAATGCCTGGCAAACCTACAAAAGAGCAAGAAATGACTACCTAAGTAAAAGGAGAGAGGCAGAGAGAGACTATGAGAGGGACATCACCAGGAAGGCTAAAGAAAATCCCAAGCTTTTCCACAGCTTTATCAGAGGAAAACTGAAGGTAAAAGAACAGGTTTTAAGGCTAAAGAGAGCGGATGGAAGCATCACTGAGACGGATGAAGAGATCTGCAAAGAATTGAACAAGGAGTTTCAGTCAGTATTTACAGTAGAAAATACCCCACCCCCTCAGATTGCAGTGATAGAAGCTCAAGGGCCGGTATTAGAGAACATCAACCTTACAGCCACAGAGGTATGCAAAGCTCTGATGGATTTAGATGTTCATAAAGCTACAGGTCCTGATGACATATCCCCTCATGTGCTTAAAAAATGCGCAAACACAATATCAGTGGCACTAAGTATCATATTTAAGGAGTCACTGGAGTCGGGGAAGATTCCAAGATGCTGGAAACAAGCAAATGTGATACCTATCTTCAAAAAGGGAAGGAGGGATACGACTCTGAACTATAGACCAGTTTCCTTGACCAGCATAGTTTGCAAAGTTATGGAGAAACTACTAAGGAAACATATCTCTCTTCACTTGGAATCCTTCAACTTTTTGTCAGTGAGGCAACATGGCTTCAGATGAGGTAAGCCAAATCTTACAGGAAAGAGAGGGCTGGGCAGATTGCATATTCCTAGACTTCCAGAAAGCGTTTGACACTGTTCCACGTGGGAGACTTATTAGGAAGCGGCAATCAATGGCTAGAATAGGTGGAAATGTTTTGGAATGGATAAAAACTTACTTAGAAGGAAGGGAACAGAGGGTTAGAGTAAGACACTCAGTGTCTGAATGGAGAAGAGTTAGTAGTGGAGTTTCACAGGGTTCAGTTTTAGGGCCATTTTTGTTCCTTGTATATGTAAATGACCTACCAGAGTCTGTAAATTCATTCATGAATATGTTTGCAGATGATGCAAAGATTGTGAAGAAAGTAAAAAACGAGAACAATGGTAGAGAACTTCAGGAGGATCTAAATAATCTGCATGAGTGGTCAGAAAAGTGGCTAATGAAATTCAATACTTCAAAATGTAAGGTAATGAGAATGGGTACAAGTGCAAGAAGGCCCAAGCTTGACTACTCGGTGGCTGGAGTACAACTTCAAGAGACAGAAAATGAGAGAGATCTAGGAGTAAACATACTGGCAGATTTGTCTCCAGAAATACATATAAATGGCATAGTAAGGGCAGCATATGCATTCTTATCAAATGTAAGGGTAGCCTTCAGGCACATGGACAAGGAAATGTTCAGTAATATTTATGTAACCTATGTGAGGCCAAAACTCGAATATGCAGCCCCCTTTTGGAATCCGCACTTGAAAAAGCACATAGCTAAGCTTGAAAAAGTTCAAAGACATGCCACGAAACTGGTGCCAGAAATACGCAATCTCAGTTATGATGAGAGACTGAGGGAATTAGACTTACCATCACTCGAAGCTAGAAGAGTGAGGGGGGATATGGTGACAGTCTTTAAATTCCTTCATGGTTATGATAGAGTGGATAGGGATCGATATTTTGATATGGCTGGCTCTAGAACTAGAGGTCATAGTTTGAAGCTTCGTAAGAAAACTTCTTTGCAGGATGTAAGGAAATACTTTTTCAGTGTAAGAGTAGTTGATAATTGGAATTCGCTAAGCGAGGAGGTAGTTAATGCTATCTCAATCCATAGTTTTAAGGACAGGTATGATAAATATCACTAAGTATAAAATGGAACCGATCAGGAGACGGGAAGATACGAGCTTTGGGCTCTTTCCCGTAAACACAATTAGGTAATCACAATTAGGTAATCACACACACACACACACACACACACACACACACTATATATATTTATATATATATATATATATATATATATATATATATATATATATATATATATATATATATATATATATATATATATATATATATATATATATATATATATATATATATATATATATATATATATATATATATATATATATATATATATATGTATATATATATATATATATATATATATATATATATATATATATTATATATATATATATATATATATCATTGATGTCATATATACTTTTAAGGAAACAAGACTGAAAGTTTCACAATCTACTTCACTAATAGGATGCAACATTGAATTTGATCACCACACGCTATCACCTTCAGGGATTCTTCTTATGAAACAAAACCGAAGAGTACAGTTGCATAATCAAAGCAATAATATTACTACATAGAGAAAACTAATTCAAATGGACCATCCAAAACGCTAACAAAACAGGAAAACTAAGATACAAGCTTTTTTCCATAAATTATTACATCACATATTCAAGATAAATAAAGCTATTTTTTTGCGGATTTTGTGTTTTTAATCTTGACTTTTGCTGCTTTAAGATTGAAGATTCATATAATTTTCTTTCAAGAATAAATGTGAAAGTTTTCAACACTATAATATGTCAATGGTACGGGATTTTAGATGCTGTTTCTGTAATATCTGACTTGTGATGACTGAGATTTCGAGGTCTCTCCTGAAAGAGTGCAGGTCGTTATAAATATTTTGAATCAATGTATGATGATCTTATTTGCATAAGTAGCACTATAATTAACACAACAATATTCCTATGTCATATAGGAATCCAGCTTTGTCATTCATTTATCTTTCGGTCTGGAATACTAACCTTTTGGTATAACGCAGTTATACTTGTGCTGAGCTAAAAGTAGCATGTATACATGGGACGAGAGAGAGGGAAGGTGGAGTAAGAAATATATTCCTCCTAGTTATTCTCCGCGCGTTGTATAAAGTGGTCCTGTGGGACTTTCTTTCCCTCCATCTGGATGTCATTCTAATTACTACATAACACTTAGTATCCGGAGTAAGTTTTGTGAAGATATGTTGAAGCCATACTGCTCAAGTTTAACTTGATTAGTAGAGAATGGCCAGTTGGCTTCATTTCACATTTATTCATGCTATCCTCTTTGTTTATAGATATATAAATATGGTAAGTAAGCCCATCATTGAAACAACACATAGAAATTAACTCCTAAAATATATATTTCTTGCAGAGTATTCCTAATATGCCTTATTTCTTTCAACAAGCTACCGGCCTCTGACACAACAACCTTTACCTGATATCAGTAGTGGAAACGGTAGTAAAATGGCAACATCCGCCTCCAGTCATCAGCCTTCTACAAAATTTTCCAAAAGAGTGACTGTAAGCAATTTTCCTTTTCTAAAACTATCAACATTTACAGAAATAGATTTGGAAAGAATATTAGCTCAATTACTATAATTATATTTTATTATATTCTAATCAGTTATATTATGCTACAAGACAAGCGCATAGCTTATAAACAAAGGATACCACTTGAAGATGAAGTACATGACACTAAGCACTGAACTGAAAAATATACTTGAATCAAGTAGAGCTGAGAATAATATCTCAATATAAATTTCAAAGATATTTTCCAGTCGTCCGCCACTTCCAATTGGCAAGAACTTTAATTTATATATATATATATATATATATATATATATATATATATATATATATATATATATATATATATATATATATATATATATATATATATATATATATATATATATATATATATATATATATATATATATATATATATATATATATATATATATGTATATATATGTATA
>JAXCGZ010010146.1:35000-37500 GCA_037179515.1 Halocaridina rubra | reverse complement strand
CCCTTTATAGATTGGGATCATTAGGCTTCCTCTCCATTCCTCTGGCATCTTTTCCTGACTAAAGATATTTTGTATTAAGTCCCACAAGATATCTATGCCTTCCTCTACAAGACTCTTCCATACCTCCACTGGCATCTTATCAGGTCCTGCTGCCTTTCCCTTATTTTTCATTTTCCTTACTGCCCGCTCTACCTCTCTTCTAGCCACTGTTGTTGTAACTGTTTCATTTGGAAGTCCATCTTCAAATGCTGATCTTGGCTTTTCCTCATTTAGTAACTCTTCAAAATAAGTTTCCCATCTGCTTTTTATTTCATCCTCTTCTGCTAGAACTACTCCTTGGTTATCCTTTATATGTCTTCCGTGTTTCAAGTCCTTGGATGCAACATCTCGAGCCTTTGCAATTCGCCATATTTTCTTCTCTCCTTCTGGTGTTTCCAGCTCTTCATAGACTTTATTCATTGTCTCTACCTTTGCTTTTGCAACTGCTCTTCTTGCCTCCTTCTTTGCCTGCTTGTACTCTTCTTTATTCTGTTCTAGGCCTGATAAATCTACCTTTTTCTTAGATTCTTTCTTGTTCTTTACCATTCTTGCACTTCCTCATTCCACCACCATGACTCTTTATCATTTGGGGGTTTCCTTCCTGATGACTTTCCAAGTACCTCCTCTCCAACCTTCAGAATCACCTTACTATTCTCGGTCTATTATTCTTGTACATCCTCATGCAACCTTATCGCTTCCAACACTCTTCCCTTAAACATAGCTCTCAGCTCTGCATCTTTCAATTTCCACCACTTTATCTTTGGGTCCATTCTCGTCTTCTTACTTTTCCTACACTTCCTGAGCCTGCAGTCAGTTACTACTATCCTATGTTGCACTGCTACACTCTCCCCATTTAAAACTTTACAGTTGCTAATCTCCTACAGATGGTCTCTCCTACACAACAATAAATCTATCTAGCTCTCCCTCCCACCACTACTGTATGTAATCAATCTGTTTTCCTTTTTCTCAAAGAATGTGTTGACTCATGCCAGGTCATATGCCATTGCAAAATCAATCACTTGCTATCCCCCATCTTTTCTCTCGCCCACCCCCCAGCCCCCATGAACTCTACCTATCGAAGTCCTCCAAATTCCCAAATGGCTATTTAGATCTCCTTCCAAAATTACCCTCTCTCTTATAGGAATTTTTCTAAGCCCCTGGTCCATCTCCTCCCAAAATACATCCTTCTCCTCCGCTGTACAACCAGTTTGTGGGGCATAGGCACATACCACATTGACTACCGTTTCTCCCAGTCCCAGCTTTAAACTCATAATTTTTCGTTCTTTCTATTCACACCAAGTAAGCTTTCCTTCAGGTCTTTGGATACTATTATTCCTACATCATTCCTCCCTTCCTCATTTACTCCACTATAGAACAATTTACAAGCGTCACCCAGTTTCCTCGACTTATTTCCTATCCACCTGGTCTCCTGCACACACAGCACTCCAATTCTCCTCCTCTCCGTCAGGTCCACCAATTCTCGCCCCTTCCCAGTCATCGTCCCCTCATTAAGAGTGCCCACCCCCAGCACCTCTTCATTAATGAAACTAAAAATAATAAAAAGTAATAATAGTAATAATAATAATAATAATAATAATAATAATAATAATAATAATAATAATAATAATAAAAATAATAATAATAATAATAATGTTAATGATAATAATAATAATAATAATAATAATAATAATAATAATAATAATAATAATAATAATAATAATAAAAATAATAATAATAATAATAATAGTAATAATAGTAACAATATTAACAATAATAATAATAATAATAATAATATTAATAAAAATAATAATAATAATAATAATAATAATAATAATAATAATAATAATAATAATAATAATAATAATAATAATAACAATAATCATAATAATAATAATATTAATAATAATAATAATAATAATAATAATAATAATAATAATAATAATAATAATAATAATAATAATAATAATAATAATAATAATATTCATTTATATTATTATTATTTTTATTATTATTGTTATTATTATTATTATTATTATTATTATTATTATTATTATTATTATTATTATTTTTATTATTATTATTATTATTATTATTATTATTATTATTATTATTATTATTATTATTCGTCTACATCTTTTCCCACTTTTATGTGTGGTCGATGTTTCTGGCCAGTGTTCTCCATATGTTTCTGTCCCATACCATCACCCAACAAATCTTTCGACCTCAGGTCGTCCTTTATGCAATCCATCCACCTACGCTTTGGTCTCCTCCTCCTTCTCCTACCTTGTATATCCTTTTCCATCACCCTCCTCCCAACATACTGTTCAACTCTCCTAACAACATGACCATACCATCTTAGTCTACTTTCTTGTAGCTTATCTGATATTTCTCTACCTTTTGAGATACCTCTAATTACCTCGTTCTGATCTTATCGCTTTTTGTCAGCCAACACATCCATCTC
>JAXCGZ010010146.1:25000-27500 GCA_037179515.1 Halocaridina rubra | reverse complement strand
CATCTACCATCGCTACTGTACGTTATCAAGTGCTCCCTCTTCTTTTCAAAGAACCTGTTCACTGTTGCCATATCAAAGGACATGGCAAAGTCTACTATGCTCTCCCCCTCTGAGTCTCTCTCCCCGATCCCATGTCCTCCATGCACCTGCTCAATTACATCATATCCATTTCCAACGTGCCCATTAAAATCTGCACCCACTATAATCCTCTCATTCTCCTCCAGTTCTTGTATTACCTCACATATTTCATTCCAAAAACAGCTCTTTTCCTCCTCTGTGCATCCCACTTGTGGTACATAAGCACTAATGATGTTCATTGTCTCCCCTCCATAACATATCTTCACTCTCAAAATGATGTCATTCTTCCTATTCACCTCCGTCACTGCATTCTTCATTTCCTCTAACAGCACTATACCAACTCCATTCCTACCCTACGCATTTGCTCCACTATAGAATAGCTTGTAGCCATCACCAAGCTCTTTGGCCTTATTCCCCTTTCATCGAGTTTCCTGCACACATAAGATATCCACTTTCTTTATCCTCATTAAATCTGCCAACTCTCTTCCTCGTCCTATCATCGACCCGATATTGAGATGACCTACCCTGATTCCATTTAAAGCTCGCTTCTTTAGCTGCAACCGCTCATGGTGCAGTAGCCCTTGCCGTGTCACAGAGTTAGGGCGATGTATTTGTGCGTCATTTACGGAGTACGCCCTAGCACTATTCTCATCTATATTACGACTCATTTCATTGGTTCTTGCATGGATTTTTACAATCGGATGCCCTTCCTGACATCAACCCTCTCTATTTATCCGGGCTTGGACCGGCACCCATTGAAATAATAGAAATAATACTAACAACAATAACAATAACACCAGTACAATGTTCCGGTTTTACGTCACGGACTCCCTTTTCTACCAAGGGCTAGGACGATTGCCTTCTTGCGAAGGACCTGTTTTGGCAGATGTAATCGTTACCCAGAGTGCATGCCCTTGCTAACCTCAGACCGTGACGGGGCGCGAATCCTCGACCTGACGCCTCAGAGTTGCGGACGCTACCGCTTGAGCCACGGTGACTACAATAACACCAGTACGTATAATGATAAGAACAAAAATAACGATTGTTCCGGTTTTTCGTCACTGACTTCCTTTTCTACTAATGGCTAGGACGGTTGCCGTTTTGCGAAGGACTTGTTTTGGCATATGTAATCGTTAAATAATGATATATACGATAATCACAAAAAAAACAATAAGTAAAAAACAATAATAATAACAATAATGATGATAATAATAATCAATTATAATAATAATGATAATAATAATAATAATAATAATAATAATAATAATAGTAATAATAATAATAACAGTATTAATAATAATAATAATAATAATAATAATAATAATAATAATAATAATAATAATAATAATAATAATAGTTATAATAATAATAATAGAAATACTAACAATAATATTATTAAAAAGCTAATAATACTAAAGTAATTGTGAAATGATAATAATAATGGTACGATAATTGTAATAATAAAAGAAAAGAAATAATAAGTAAAAATAAATCGATTGTAGATAAAAAGAATCTTATATTATTTATAAAGCTACTATTTTCACACTTGAATGAAGCATACTTGACAATATGGGATCAATTACAAATATATATGAATCATATATATATATATATATATATATATATATATATATATATATATATATATATATATATATATATATATATATATATATATATGAAACAGAAAAGATTCATAAGAAAACACAAAACAATATGAAGAAGCACTAAATATTACGAATAAAATACAGTCGTCTTCAGGTACGTGTGCGACAATATTTACAGATATATGGTTAAAGAATACTAGGGGAGGGAGCGAAGAAGCTAGCAACGATTCCTAGAAAGTTTCATGATGGGAGAAACTTCGGATCTCAGGTCATGTGGACGGTCATTGGTCATAATCTTCTTAATGAGGAGTTATAAGATTGCTTCACCTGCTATGTAAGATTTCAACTTTCCATTTGATAAACTTAAGAGCTTTCTGTATGATGGCTGAATTAACTGTCTTTCTCCTGCATTGGTAATTACTCTAATATGGGAATGGTGATTCCTTCCAATTAGTATAATGATCAGTGTCCCGCATATGTGCAAACAGGGTTGAACTATAATCACCATACCTCTCTGCTCATTTATGCTCTTCTTCGGCTCAATGAACGATATCTTTGACCTATGTAAGATTGATCACAGGAGCTCCAATTAATCTTACAAAATACCCTCTTCTAAAAGGTTTTATTTCTGGCACACGTTAATTAGTGTACAACAAATTGTTTTAGGATGATTGAATATACAAGAATTATTTCTGCCTAAATTATCATAAAAGATTTTTAATACATTCTAAATAGGGTAACTTAATGGTATATGTAAAGTTTATTCCGGACTGTTCAGTAGTTACAATATAAAATATCTTTTTTTACATTAATTG
>JAXCGZ010010146.1:15000-20000 GCA_037179515.1 Halocaridina rubra | reverse complement strand
ATGAATGAATGGTTTAAAGGGATCAACAAGGGTGATATTTATAAAGTTTTAAACATTCATGATCAAACCAGTACTCGAAATAATGGGCTTAGACTTTATAAATTTAGATTCAGAAGGGAAATTGGTAATAATTGGTTTGGTAATAGAGTAGCTAATACATGGAAGAAGCTTCCTAGTAGTATAATAAATGCAAATACCTTTAGACATCTTCAAATGTAGGTTAGACAGGCATACGACAGATGAAGGGCGGGTATGAATAGATTAGTGCATTGTGCTTTACGACCTCCGAACCTACACATGAGCATGGGTACCTGTAGTTCTCCCTCTGACTAGCGGTAGTGAGGGCGTTTGTCGAACGGCAACCCCCCCCCGAAAAAGAATAATTAATGAATAAATGATGATAATTATTAGTTGAAGAATCATAAAAAAATAATAAAATAAAATAGAGTAGAATAGAATATGTTAGAGATGCTGAGATCATCAGTCAAAAATGGAGCTGCCTCGTGTCTGCCAGTAGGCATGTTGCAGTGTCCTCTTTTCTTATATTCTTATGTTCATGGTAACCCATAGTACAAGTGATATTTAGTTCTATCTTGAAGCAAAGAGTCTTTCTAGCTTTTGCACTGTGATATATTGGCATCATTGCAAAGGTACTGTAGCACGGGGATTGATCGGTGAGGTGATATCTTCTTCCCATCCTCTCCAGACTCCGCTTCTCTATTCTTCCTTTTGTCTTTTTTATGTTGTTTTAATAATCAGAACTATTGCCATGTAGAGGTCTAATATATATATATATATATATATATATATATATATATATATATATATATATATATATATATATATATATATATATATATATATATATATATATATATATATATATATATATATATATATATATATATATATATATATATATATATATATACATATATATATATATATATATATATATATATATATATATATATATATATATATATATATATATATATATATATATATATATATATATATATATATATATATATATATATATATATATATATATATATATATATATATATATATACATATATATATATATATAAACCCTCAACTCATTATTCAGGAACAAACGTTTTCAATCTACTGATATTGATATTCAGTAGTATTTCTCTCTCCTATTTTCCATTCAGCGAAACTGAAGAAATATTTCTTTTTTTAATACGAAACATCATTACAGCTCTATCGATGTAAAGCTTATTCACAAATACCCGTTTAACTGGAAGCGAGATAACGATATATGAATCCCTCAGACAATGGGAATATGTATTAGTTAGCAATTTAATATGAAAAGGCCTGTTGCCATTGTAACTTGTTACAATTATGCAGTACTTGAAGAACTAAATCTATGAGTCACTAGAAACGTTTGAGCAAATTAATTTTGCCAATGGAAAAATGAATACCTGTCTATCCGCAGTGGCCCCATTACCCCCCGGTAAGAGGGATGGCCGAGCCTTAGAAGAGTCATTCACAACGATCAAAGATATACCTCCTCAAGCACTTCTCTTAGCTCATTGGAGATAAATGTTTGTCACAGTTTCCCCTTGAACATCCTGCTTGGGTCAACATAGGGTATGCCTGTAAAAATGCTCTACAGTGAGGCCCAACAGCCGCAGCTGGTATACCTCCACAGCCTCATCTCATACACACCCCACACCCGAATATTACATTTCACTGTGCCAGATGGTGAGAAAACTCTCTTTGGAGGAGCTCATCATCCACTCCCACTGATCAAGTCCTTGGTTGGCAGGTTCAACAGGAGAACCGCTGTACATAGATTTGACTTTGGATTATTTTCTTGTCATGTCTCTCTACATTACGCCATGGTGCTTGACCATATAACCAGTGCTTCTGGGTGTTGGGTTGTACCATGACACAGGTTTGAATCTGGGAACACTTTTTCCTCTGGGAGCATAACAATACCACTTTCTTGTTCCCAATATATAATATGGCTGTATCACCGCGACAAGCAAAGCTATTACCAGCATCGGGCCCAGGCATCAACAAAAAATTTAGAGGGATAATAGCAGATTAAGAACAAGCTGAAAGAATAGTCAAATAAATGAAGGCCAAAAATAGGGCTGGATTAGGTACTTATTTCACCTCTGATCAGCTTTTTTTTTAAATAAGAAATGCCATAATTGCTAGGAAAGACAGAAGCAGGAAGTTAGCTTCAGAGGGTGGATGTGGAAGGAAAGAAGCAGTCACTGCACCAACAAATCCGTGAAGTGCAGATCGCCAACTAGTACTTGTGCGACGAAGCCGCTTGGCATGTGCCACTAGGTCGTGCCAATAGAGGAGAGATGCAACTCTTCAATTCATCAGAATAGCGATGGAAGTAGTACCATTAGAAGACAGAAAGATATGTCACTTTCGGGAGAAGAGAGAGGGGATCGAAATTAGAAGTAAGAACAGGATCATTAACAAGCCTAATGGTCTTAATTTCGACCCTATCAGGAAGATAGTTGTGCAAAGCAGCACGCTAGATATGGGAGCAGTGTTTAAGCAGGGATGATTAAGGTATAACCAGATTCAGTTATTGAGATGAAGAACAGTAATGACATTAATGAAACAGAATGCCCAGCCTTTGAGAAGGACCTTTAGCAATTTGAAATATGTGACTCCTCCCGGACAATGTAGAGAATGTCTATATTTCTGAGATGTTAATAAAAGTGAGAGGTTAGATTTCATTGTTTTCTAAAACGATCAGGCTATCAAGAGGAGCAGAATGTAAAGGCATAATATTTCACTTGATTTTGCATACCCAACGCAGATACTCTCTGTAAATCAGAGTTGAGATTTGAAGAACTATTGATACGAGACTGATTCAAGAAGCAGACGAAGGTGTAGAGGGGAAGGCAGGGAAATATGAAGGGTAGAAATGATGTCGGCAAAGGCGTGGTAAAGAGAAGATGGAAACTGGAGATCATAGATAAAGGGAAGTAAATGAGCATGTGAAAGAACAGAATCCTGTGGAACATCACTGATAACTGGGAATGAGCTAGACGTTGAGCCATATACAACAACAGATATAAGATGGTCAGAAAGAAAACTGGAAATGATAGAAGAGAGAGATGGGGTAAAGTCATAAGCTAGAACTTTCGTTTACAGAGCGTTGTGCCACACTTTGTCAAAAGTCTTGGAGATACCAAGGGTAGCAACAAAATATTCCCCTAGTTTCCCAGAGATGTTCATACTTGAGTGAGGTAGGACAGGTGGTCACCATCTGATCTTGAACAAAATTTCGAATAGTTTAGCGTTGACAGAGGTTAAGGCAATTGGATAGTAATTAGAAACACTAGAATGACCATCCTTCTTAGAAACGAGCTGAACTACATTATGCTTTCATGATGATGGACAAATACATATTGAGTGAAGGAAGAGTAAAAGACAACAAAGTGCAGGAACCTGTTTATGGGCAAACTCCTTAATGAACCATGTTTGTGTGATTTCCTAATTGTGATTACCTAATTGTGTTTACGGGAAAGAGCCCAAAGCTCGATTCTTCCCGTCTTCTGATCGGTTCCATTTTATACTTAGTGATACTTATCATACCTGTCCTTAAAACTATGGATTGAGATAGCATTAACTACCTCCTCGCTTAACCAATTCCAATTATCAACTACTCTTACACTGAAAAAGTATTTCCTTACATCCTGCAAAGAAGTTTTCTTACGAAGCTTCAAACTATGACCTCTAGTTCTAGAGCCAGCCATATCAAAATATCGATCCCTATCCACTCTATCATAACCATGAAGGAATTTAAAGACTGTCACAATATCCCCCCTCACTCTTCTAGCTTCGAGTGATGGTAAGTCTAATTCCCTCAGCCTCTCATCACAACTGAGATTGCGTATTTCTGGCACCAGTTTCGTGGCATGTCTTTGAACTTTTTCAAGCTTAGCTATGTGCTTTTTAAAGTGCGGATTCCAAAAGGGGGCTGCATATTCGAGTTTTGGCCTCACATAGGTTACATAAATATTTCTGAACATTTCCTTGTCCATGTGCCTGAAGGCTACCCTTACATTTGATAAGAATGCATATGCTGCCCTTACTATGCCATTTATATGTATTTCTGGAGACAAATCTGCCAGTATGTTTACTCCTAGATCTCTCTCATTTTCTGTCTCTTGAAGTTGTACTCCAGCCACCGAGTAGTCAAGCTTGGGCCTTCTTGCACTTGTACCCATTCTCATTACCTTACATTTTGAAGCATTGAATTTCATTAGCCACATTTCTGACCACTCATGCAGATTATTTAGATCCTCCTGAAGTTCTCTACCATTGTTCTCGTTTTTTACTTTCTTCACAATCTTTGCATCATCTGCAAACATATTCATGAATGAATTTACAGACTCTGGTAGGTCATTTACATATATAAGGAACAAAAGTGGCCCTAAAACTGAACCCTGTGGAACTCCACTACTAACTCTTCTCCATTCAGACACTGAGTGTCTTACTCTAACCCTCTGTTCCCTTCCTTCTAAGTTAGTTTTTATCCATTCCAAAACATTTCCACCTATTCTAGCCATTGATTGCAGCTTCCTAATAAGTCTCCCATGTGGAACAGTGTCAAACGCTTTCTGGAAGTCTAGGAATATGCAATCTGCCCAGCCCTCTCTTTCCTGTAAGATTTGGCTTACCTCATCATAAAATTCTAATAAGTTTGTTACTGTTGATCTACCTTCTCTGAAGCCATGTTGCCTCACTGACAAAAAGTTGAAGGATTCCAAGTGAAGAGAGATATGTTTCCTTAGTAGTTTCTCCATAAGTTTGCAAACTATGCTGGTCAAGGAAACTGGTCTATAGTTCAGAGCCGTATCCCTCCTTCCCTTTTTGAAGATAGGTATCACATTTGCTTGTTTCCAGCATCTTGGAATCTCCCCCGACTCCAGTGACTCCTTAAATATGATACTTAGTGCCACTGATATTGTGTTTGCGCATTTTTTAAG
>JAXCGZ010010146.1:2500-5000 GCA_037179515.1 Halocaridina rubra | reverse complement strand
TATATATATATATATATATATATATATATATATATATATATATATATATATATATATATATATATATATATATATATATATATATATATATATATATATATATATATATATATATATATATATATATATATATATATATATATATATATATATATATATATATATATATATATATATATATATATATATATATATATATATATATATATATATATATATATATATATATATATATATATATATATATATATATATATATATATATATATATATATATATATATATATATATATATATATATATATATATATATATATATATATATATATATATATATATATATATATATATATATATATATATATATATATATATATATATATATATATATATATATATATATATATATATATATATATATATATATATATATATATATATATATATATATATATATATATATATATATATATATATATATATATATATATATATATATATATATATATATATATATATATATATATATATATATATATATATATATATATATATATATATATATATATATATATATATATATATATATATATATATATATATATATATATATATATATATATATATATATATATATATATATATATATATATATATATATATATATATATATATATATATATATATATATATATATATATATATATATATATATATATATATATATATATATATATATATATATATATATATATATATATATATATATATATATATATATATATATATATATATATATATATATATATATATATATATATATATATATATATATATATATATATATATATATATATATATATATATATATATATATATATATATATATATATATATATATATATATATATATATATATATATATATATATATATATATATATATATATAACATATATATATACATATATATATATATATATATATATATATATATATATATATATATATATATATATATATATATATATATATATATATATATATATATATATATATATATATATATATATATATATATATATATATATATATATATATATATATATATATATATATATATATATATATATATATATATATATATATATATATATATATATATATATATATATATATATATATATATATATATATATATATATATATATATATATATATATATATATATATATATATATATATATATATATATATATATATATATATATATATATATATATATATATATATATATATATATATATATATATATATATATATATATATATATATATATATATATATATATATATATATATATATATATATATAAAGTACTTATTAATTTCGTGACCTAAGCTGGTCACCTTCTCAAAGTACAATGGCATGAGATACAACTAGCAAAACAGAAGAAAACTTGAAAAGAAGGAGACAAAAGAGCAGCCCCCAGGAGACTTAAATTTGGGATTAATAGATAACAATCTTAAATGCCCGCCGGGGTTACTCAGTAATCCCCACAAACAGGCCGCAAAAGGAATTAAAGTCCATACTTGGCTAAATTATATTAACAAGAGAATCTTAATAATAGTAATTATATATATATATATATATATATATATATATATATATATATATATATATATATATATATATATATATATATATATATATATATATATATATATATATATATATATATATATATATATATATATATATATATATATATATACATATATATATATATATATATATATATATATATATATATATATATATATATATATATATATATATATATATATATATATATATATATATATATATATATATATATATATATATATATATATATATATATATATATATATATATATATATATATATATATATATATATATATATATATATATATATATATATATATATATATATATATATATATATATATATATATATATATATATATATATATATATATATATATATATATATATATATATATATATATATATATATATATATATATATATATATATATATATATATATATATATATATATATATATATATATATATATATATATATATATATATATATATATATATATATATATATATATATATATATATATATATATATATATATATATATATATATATATATATATATATATATATATATATATATATATATATATATATATATATATATATATATATATATATATATATATATATATATATATATATATATATATATATATATATATATATATATATATATATATATATATATATATATATATATATATATATATATATATATATATATATATATATATATATATATATATATATATATATATATATATATATATATATATATATATATATATATATATATATATATATATATATATATATATATATATATATATATATATATATATATATAT
>JAXCGZ010010145.1:42500-45533 GCA_037179515.1 Halocaridina rubra | reverse complement strand
ACAAAAAAAGAAATAATAAATGAAATCAATAATAGTAATGGTGGTAATAATAATAATAATGATGATGGTAGTAGTAATAATAATAGAAATGTTCATAATGGTGTAAATAATAATGATGGTGGTAGTAATGGTAATGATAATAGTGATGATGGTAGTAATAATAATAATAATGTTCAAGAACATAGTGCATTCAATAGAAGTAATGATGTCTTTAACCCTACTACAGTAGATTGTAATACAGTAATCTTAGTAATAAAAAATCTGAAAGACTCTAATGCATATGGATCAGATGGAATTTGTTTTCGTTTTATTAGAGATTCATTATTTGTAATAGCTTATTATCTGACGGTAATAATCAATACTTCCATAGTTACCAATATCTACCCAGATTTATGGAAAACTCCCCATGTAATTCCTGGTTTTAAAAATGGAAATCCTGACGACGTCTCTAACTATAGACCAATCTCTTTACTACCAATTTTATCAAAGATACTTGAAAAGATTGTTGCAAATCAGTTAAGTGAGTTTCTTGAAAAAAATAAACTTATTGCAAAAAGTCAACACGGTTTCAGGCCAAAATTATCAACTGAAACTGCCTTATTGAAAATATCAGATGAAATATACAAAAATATAGATAATAAGAAAATATCATTGCTACTACTACTCGATCTTTCTAAAGCTTTTGATAGTGTACACCATACCACTCTATTAGAAAAATGCAAAAAAATGAACATTGACCCAAGCTGGTTCGAGAACTATTTAAAAAACCGCTACCAGTCAGTCAGAATAAAAGATGTAGTCTCAAGTCGCAAGAAGGTATTGTTTGGGGTCCCTCAGGGATCGATCCTAGGACCTATACTTTTTCTAATATATGTAAACGATCTAGTAAAATATTTACCTAACTGTTATGTCATTCAATATGCTGACGATACTCAAATCTTAATTGAAGGAGAAATTAATGATTTAGAAAATATTATTCGTAGAGCAGAAGAAATTTTGTATATGGCTAAACGTTACTTTCTAAAAAATGGTCTGTTACTTAATGAAACTAAAACCCAATCTATTCTTATCGGATCCAGACAATTATTATCAGAAGTTGATGACAATCTTCATATAAATTTTAACGGTAATATCATTAAGCCAATGAACTCGGTAAAGAACCTAGGTGTCTATTTTGACCGTTACATGAATTTTGAAATGCATATAGATGAAATTTATAAAAAAGTAATGGGTACTCTAATATATCTAAATAGGGTAAAAGACTCATTTGAAACATCAACTCGTATAATAATTGTCCAGTCCTTAGCTATGAGTTTAATTAATTACTGTCTCAAAGTTTGGGGATGTACCAATAAGACTCAATTACAAAGAATACAAAAGTTACAAAACTTTGCAGCACGAGTGGCTGTTGGCAATGTAAGAAAATACGAGCACATCTCTCCTGTTTTAAAAGATCTAGAATGGATAAAGATTAGAGATAAATATGTTTTTGATATATGTACCTTTGTTTTTAATATACTAAGAAACAATATTCCTGATTGCTTGTATAATTTTTCTACAGTAAGCTCAGTTACCGGGTTAACTACCCGTCAAGGGGAAGATTTATTAGTACGAAGGTCTAAAACTGATATTGGCTCAAGAGATATAAACATTCGTGGACCTCATTTATATAATCAGCTTCCCAGAGAACTAAAAAATGCTGGTTCAGTGTATACTTTTAAATATAATCTTAAGAAGTTGCTCTTAAAGGAAGATTTTACTTGTAAATTTTAATGGTACACTCATCTTTATGATTTGCTTGTTTTAGTATGTCTATATCGTACACCACAGATGTCTATCTGGAATATATATGTATCTTATTTAAATACCCAATGTACATTGGAATAAAGGATTATTATTATTATTATTATTATTATTATAACTGATTTATGCCATTGGATACCTGGCTCTGAAGATTAGAGTGATATTTCAGTAATTGGTGCTTTACTCGGTGATCATTTTTGGGTGAGAGAGGGGACCATGTGAGCTCTCCTTGCTCTGTGTGAGGTTCGGCTCCCTGGGGAGGGGGTGCAGCAGCGGTCGCTCCCTCGCTGTTCCCCATCTCATGCCTGCTCAGGAGGCATGACCACAGGACAAAAATAATTTTGTAATAAAGATGATAAATGAGACATGAAAGTACAATAATCTTTTATTTAAAAAAAATGAGTGTCCGGTTCGAATGCAAGTCTTCCCCGGATAAATATGTAGTCTGTGCAACCTTCATATCTCCTGTCTTTTGCATGTTGGACCCTTGCATATATACCCTATTACTCCTACTCTCTCTGAGAGGGATTAGAGTGTATGTATGTGGGGTTCTTCATTATGTAGAGGACAGGAGCTATGGAAGGTATGGGGACTGTATGGTTGTCTGGGGAAGACTTGTATTTGGGCCAGACACTCATTTGTTCTTTCTCTTCATCAATGATCATCTACAATCTCCATCTTCCTCTCTTCTTCATGCCTTTGCTGATGATTATACTCTTCACTTTTCCTCTGCCTTTTCTTCACAATCTTCATCTGTTACTCGTAATTAGTCTCGTATCACTCTTTCTTCTACTCTTAACTCCGAAATGCAGACAGTATCTGAGTGGGGCACTCAAAATTTAGTTAAATTCAATGCCTCCAAGACAGTTTCTGGCTATCTCTTTATCTTCTTCTCCTCCTGATAACCCTTTTGTCTTCGAAACTAACGAAATTTACCCTCTTAATTCTGTCAACATATTAGGAATCCATATAGAATCTAACTTGCCTTGGAGGAATCGTATAATCCAAATTTCTAAATCTTTATCCAAAAAACTGGGGGTTTTGTTTCGTTTTCATCATTAATTTTCCTCATTACAGTTACTTAAAATTTATAAAGATCTTATCCGTCCCTGATTAGAATACTTCTCAGACATCTGGGGTGCTTCATCTTATACTTATCTTCTTGATAGGGTTGAATCTAAGGCAGTGAGAATCATTAATGATCCTTTTCTTACTTCTATTCTGGATTCT
>JAXCGZ010010145.1:37500-40000 GCA_037179515.1 Halocaridina rubra | reverse complement strand
ATATATATATATATATATATATATATATATATATATATATATATATATATATATATATATATATATATATATATATATATATATATATATATATATATATATATATATATATATATATATATATATATATATATATATATATAAAGTGAAGCAACAAGGAAAATAAAGAAGTATTTCGGGTCCTAACTGGATCCCTTCTTAAGCACAGATGCCTGAGAAGAAGTACTTATGGGAGTATATATATAGAGTTATATTTTGTGTTGCCTCACTAATGGGCTTCCTTACTATTTAATGATGTGTGGTAGCAGTTTGTTCTTAATCACAGTCACCCTCACACACACACACACACATATATACACACACACACACACACACACACACACACACACACATACACACACTAATCCACTGATTTAACAGGCAATTGATATAGAGCAGACAGTGGTAATCTCAGATATAAGTGAGTCCCAAGAGTCAACATGGCAGGGAAGACTTGAACAAAATAAAGCTAGGATTTTAGACTAGATTAGGAAGCTTAGAGAAGTATATGGTCAGGAAGATATTGCAACCATTCACTAGCTTGGTTATTGTTCTAAAAAGGAAAGGAAAGACCAACAAAAGTAACGTTTGAAAGAGGGTTCACATGTAGAGAAATATTGATGAGAAAATTCCTAGAAGAACTTCAAGAATTCAAAACTGTTTTCGTTAGACCATACAGGACACAGGGAGAGATATAATGGATTAAAAAATTGTTGTAAGAAGTCAGAAGGTTATATGAGTAAAGAAATGAAGGAGATTAGAAATATTTTTTGTTTCAGAGTTCTTCCAAACATAAGGGGGATACAGAAGATAATGATAGAAGATAAGGGGATGGGATCTGATTAAGATTGTTGTGCACAAATGCTGATGGAATAGCTGATAATGCCGTAGAATTAAAGGATAGGATTGACAACATTAAGGCAGATACAATACCGGTTATGGAGACTAAGCTTAGTGAGGACATAAACAATGTCGTAAGTTTTCCTAAGAGCTTCTGAATATCAAGGTTTGATATGCCTGAGAGGACTGGTGGAGCAATAGCTATGCTCATAAGTGATAGATTTCAGGTAGAAGAAATAAACTTTGTTATAGGAGTGAGTTCAAAGAATTTCTTGTTGCTCGCATACCTACTGGATCAGGGAGCATTATAATAACTGTTGTATATAACCCACAAAGAAACCAGCATATGCTAGAAGTTAATGAGGAAAATCATATAGATACTACTGAAGTCATGAACCCAGTTTTTAACATTGCATGGGAGAGAAAATTTTGGTTATGGGAGATTTTAATCATGGAGAGATAGATCTGAAAAATCTTGACCCACACCGTGGGTAGGAATCATTCTGGGCAAGATTCCTAGATTGAGTACAAGGGAATTACCTACACAAACATTCACCAGAACCAACGAGGGCCAGGGGTGGCGAAGAGCCATCACAGCTTGATCTAGTATTCACAAAAAATGTGCTTGATAATGAAAAAATCGAGTCTGTCCTCCAATTGAAAAGAGTGACCACTGTGTTTTGTTGATGGAGTACATCATTGAAGATGTTCTGCCTGAAAGTAGAGGCACTGAGAACATGAAGAGGAACTATCCGAAAGGAGATTAAAAAGAATATTAATAATGACCTTTTTTCAGTTATTAACTGGATGAGCTTACTTAACAATAAATCTGTACAAGAAATGTGCGCCATCTTTTGTGAGGAATATGGGAAGATAGTAGATTGTTGCATACCCTCCACAAAAAATATAAGTTATTCCTGCCAGAGTGAAATGGATCAATAATGAGTATAAGAGAGCTAAGGAGTGGAGTGATAAATGCTGGAAAAGGTATAGGAGGAAAAATGGCATATATGCCTGTCACACTTATAAAAGAGCAAGAAGTAATTACCTAAATGAAAAAAGTGAGGCTGAGAGAGACTATGAGAGGGATATCACCAGGAAGGCTAAAGAAAATCCCTAGCTTTTCCACAGCTTTATCAGAGGAAAACTGAAGATTAAAGATCAGGTTTTAAAGCTAAAGAGAGCGGATGGAATCATCGCTCAGACGGATGAAGAGATCTGCAAAGAATTGAACAAGAGTTTCAATCAGCATTTACAGCAAAAAATACCCCCACCCTCTTAGATTGCAGAGATAGAAGCTCATGTGCTGGTATTTGAGAACAACATCTTTTCAGCCACAGAGGTATGCAAAGAGATGATGGAGTTAGATACCCATAAAGCTACAGATCCTGATGATATATCCCCTTATGTGCTTAAGAAATGTGCTAAATCAATATTAGCGAGCGGCACTAAGTATCATATTTGAAAAGTTGCTGGAATCAGTGGAGATTCCAAGATGCTGGAAACAAGTGAATATGGTACCTATCCTCAAAAAGGGAAAGATAGATACAGCTCTAAATTACAGAATTATATCGTAGACCAACATAGTTTCCAAAGTTATAGAGAAACTACTAAGAAAACC
>JAXCGZ010010145.1:32500-35000 GCA_037179515.1 Halocaridina rubra | reverse complement strand
ATTTCGGGGACTTATTTGTCTTTAAGTAGAGGATAGAGAATTTTTACGTTCTTACTGCAAGTAATAATGCGGTCTTCTGAATCCAGCTCATTCTTAGATGTTTGATCGAATGGTAGCTTTGAATATTTTGACTCTGTCACTTGCTTTGAAGGTTAATCTATTCCTGTTTTCTTCTAATCAACATCAACTTTGCTTTCCCAGGATTTAGTATGAGACAGATGAGTTAATATCCGGAAAATGTACATATACTGTTTACCAAGCATGAACGATAAGTCATGGGACTTCCTTGAAATAGGGCCATCTTTGAAAGACTACCGTAGTTTAAAAATTGTTCTTACTGTAAAGGGAGTGGTTCCTTTATCTGCTGTGAAATAAATGTGGACCTATATTTTTATTTTTTATTTTTCATATTTGCTTACTAGAATTTGGACACTTAATGTAAAAGGGTGCTCGAAGACAGTCACTAATTTCGTGGTTAAAGCTTCCAGAAAATATTCCCTGTAGTTTTTCGAGAAGAGAGGCCAGTCTACTAGGCAATGAGGAAATGGAGAGCTTAAATGTCCCAATGAAGACGTTATTGAAATTTACATTTGAATACATTAAATCTTCATTATTCTTTCCATTAATTAAAGAGTTCAATCAAAAGTCAGTCATTATATCTTAAAGTAAAAGTACCATCTGTAAACAGAAAACAGAGGAAGTGGATCATATTTGACCAGTCCATTTAAGATGAATTACAAGGCAATTAGGCATTAAAATATTTATTGTCTGCTACATTGCTCTTCATACTTCCCTATTTTGGCTATGGTTGATCAAATAAACTTTGATTCCAAGCACATTTACACTTTCGGTGTCCCCACATTTTTGTGTAATTACTGAACCTTGAAAGTTTAAAACATTAATCATTAAGTGCATCAAAGTATTGCATACGACTTCCTTCATGATATTTTTCCATGGAATCATTACCACACTGATATGAAGCCCTTTGAAATCATCTACACCACAGCTGTAGCAGCGATGCTCTGGTGCAGTACGTTAAACTTATCACTCACAATTATTCTGTTTAATGCGACACACAATTACAATTGCATGTTAAGCGTGGTATCATTGTGTGTCTGAGGGCTTTTGATTCTGCCGCTAACATACAGCGTTTATAACTGAGTTATATTTTGTGAAGAATTGCTTTAATGTCCTGTGATTAAGTAATGTTTGATTAATTTTAAGATGATTTTTATAGAAAATAATAGTGACTATTTTCTATACACTGACTATCGTTATTACGCTACTAACTTTAAAATCTTCGCACCAGCTTTAGGTTTCTCCATATTCCCCTGCGTGTCTTTATTGTTGACTATATAGGGTGGAGATAAGAAATTGCAAATCCCCTTTGTATTTTCCTCACGCAAAGAGGGAAGTCTGGTGAAAAGCTTCCAATCGAGAGAAACTGTAAACAAAAATGCTCCATTAATGACTCTTAGTGATGAGTACTTCAATTAGGAAGCATAGGAGAATACAGGACGGATCGGTGACTACAATGTACAAAATACAACACTTTATTTTACAATATAAGTTACATATCTACCGAACATCTGTCGAAAGAATTGATGTTAAATACCATCATCAGAGCTAAAGACTCTTATTTCACCATTTTCTCTGAGGATTGATTTGATTTTGTACTGTTAAAATAGCTTCGCTTTTGGACGACGACAAGGAAGAGTTTAATAGATACTATCGCTTGATATCAATTGGAAAAAAAAAATTCTTAGAGTGGAAAGGGGGGGAGGGATATTAACTTTTGAGAATCAGAATGTTTTTTTTTAATTCAAAGACAAAGAGGGAATTCTCTTAAGGGTGAATCCTCCTAATTAATTATGTAAGAAGAAATGGTGGCATTTTAGAAATTTTTTCCCAATAAATGAAGAAAGAAAAGAAGGAAGAAATATTATCAGCAATTCAGATTCATTGTCATCGATCTTATTCAGAAGTTCTAGTAGTTCTATAACGATTATTTTTCTTTTTTACTCTTAGAGACGATGCATAATTAATTATTCACTTTTTATCCAATGACGTCGAAAAATGAATCCCAATGAAGAAAAAAAATTTTATGAAGAGAGAGATTTCAATCTTTAATAAAAAATTTTAAATTATCATCATTTTTTTTAAATGAAAGAGAATTACGCTTTTCTTTTCATAATTTTGAATACAAATTTGAGTCTTAGGTTGTGGAAGAGCAGGAGGATGGGCTGTGGCACTCCAGCAGTGCCATCTAAGCGGTCGCTAGCTCCCTCGTCATTGCCCATAGAGCTAAGTAATCTCCTTATTGTTTTTTTTTTTATTATGTCGGCTACCCCCCAATTAAAAGGGGAAGCAACCAAGGTGTATATATATATATATATATATATATATATATATATATATATATATATATATATATATATATATATATATATATATATATATATATATATATATATATATATATATATATATATATATATAT
>JAXCGZ010010145.1:12500-30000 GCA_037179515.1 Halocaridina rubra | reverse complement strand
GACGAAATTTTCGATATTTTTTGGAAAAAAATATGTATAAAAAAACTCACCAAAAATACTTCAAAAGAGTGGGATTTGCATAGAATAGATGGAATAATAACTGTAAAACCCAAATGTAATGCTAAAAAGAAATTTTGAAAAAATTAAAAAAATCTAAAAAAAAATACAATGCAAAATTTATCATAATTTTTGAAAAAAAATTTATATATAACAAATCTGACCAAAATACTTCAAAAGCGTGAGATTTGCATAGAATAGTTGGAATAATAATCGTAAAACGCAATTGCAATGCTAAAAAGAAATTTTGAAAAAAATTAAAAAAATTCAAAAAAATTATAATGTAAAATTTATGATCATTTTTGGAAAAAAAAAATATAATAAAAAAACCTGACCAAAATACTTTAGAAGAGTAGAATTTGCATAGAATAGTTGGAATAATAACTGTAAACCCCATATGCAAAGCTAAAAAGTAAATTTGAAAAAAAAAAATTGCAAAATATTACAATGGGGTACCATTACGAAGTTTTCCATAATTTTTGGAAAATAAATTTTTATGTAAAATCCTGGCCAAAATACTTCAAAAGTGTGGGATTTGCATAGAATAGGTATAATAATCCATAAAAAAATTACGGGACCATTATGAAATTTTCGATAAATTTTGGAAAAAAATTATATTTAAAAAACCTTACCAAATTACATCAAATGAGTGGGATTTGCATAGATTAGGTGGAATGATAACTGTAAAACCCACTTGCAGTGATTAAATATAATTTTGAAAAAATTATAAAATCCAAAAAAATAACAATGGGAGACCATTACGAAATTTTCGATAATTTTTGGAGAAAATTTATATATAAAAAACCTGGCCAGTATACTTCAAAAGAGTGGGATCTGCATAGAATAGTTGGAATAATAACTGTAAAACCCAAATGCAATGCTAAAAAGATATTTTGAAAAAAATTAATAAATCCTAAAAAAATGACAATAGGGGAACATTTTGAAATTTATGATAATTTTTGGAAAAAAATATATATAAAAAACCTGACCAAAATACTTCAGAAGATTGGGATTTGCATAGAATAGATGGAATAATAACTGTAAAACCCAAATGCTATGCTAAAATGAAATTTTGAAGAAATTTAAAAATTCCAAAAAAATTACAATGCAAAATTTATCATAATTTTTGGAAAAAAATTATATATAAAAAACCTGACCAAAATGCTTCAAAAGAGTAAGATTTGCATATAATGGTTGGAATAATAACTGCAAAACCCAAATGCAAAGCTAAAAAGGAATACTGAAAAAAAATAAAAAATCCGAAAAAATGACAATGAGGGACCATTATGAAATTTTCGATAATTTTTAGAAAAAACTATATATAAAAAACCTGACCAAAATACTTCAAAAGAGTGGGATTTGCATAGAATAGATGGAATAATAACTGTAAAACCCTAATGCAACGCTAAAATGGAATGTTGAAAAAAAAAATCCAAAAAAATTACAAAGCAAAATTTATGAAAATTTATGAAAACAATTTAAATATAAAAAACCTGACCAAAATACTTCAAAAGAGTGGGATTTGCATAGAATACTTGGAATAATAACTGTACAACCCAAATGCAGTGCTAAAAAGAAATTTCGAAAAAAATAAAAAAATAAAAAAAATGACAGTGGGGGACCACTACGAAATTTCTGATAATTTTTGGAAAAAATTCATATATAAAAAACCTGACCAAAATACTTCAAAAGAGTGGGATTTGCATAGAATAGATGGAATAATAACTGTAAAACCCTAATGCAATGCTAAAATGGAATGTTGAAAAAAAAATGCAAAAAAAATGACAAAGCAAAATTTATGAAAATTTTTTGAAAACAATTTAAATATAAAAAACCTGACCAAAATACTTCAAAGGAGTGGAATTTGCATAGAATACTTGGAATAATAACTGTACAACCCAAATGCAGTGCTAAAAAGAAATTTCGAAAAAAATAAAAAAATGCAAAAAAATGACAGTGGGGGACCACTACGAAATTTCTGATAATTTTTGGAAAAAATTCATACATAAAAATCCTGACCAAAATACTTCAAAAGAGTGGGATTTGCATAGAATAGTTCGATTATAACTGTAAAATCTAAATGCAATGCTAAAATGGAATTTTGAAAAAAAGAAAATCCAAAATAATGACAATGAGAAATTTATGATAATTTTTGGAAAAAAAATTATATATAAAAAACCTGACCAAAATACTTAAAAGAGTGAGATCTCCATAGAGTAGTTGGAACAGTAACTGTAAAACCAAAATGCAATGCTAAAAATAAATTAGGAAAAAAAATTAAAAAATCCAAAAAATAACAATGGGGGACCACGACGAAATTTTCGATAAATTTTGAAAAAATTTCAATATAAAAAACCTCACCAAAACACTTCAAAAGAGTGGGATTTGCATAGAATTATTGGAGTAATAACTGTAAAACCCAAATGCAATGCTAAAAAGTAATTTTGAAAAAAAAAAAAAAAAATCCAAAATAATGACAATGCAAAACATGATAATTTTTGGAAAGAAATTTATATATAAATAACCTGACCAAAATACTTCAAGAGAATGGGATTTGCATAGAATAGATGGAATAATAACTGTAAAATCCACATGCATTGCTAAAAAGGAATTTTGAAAAAAATTAAAAAATCCAAAGAAATTACAATGGGGGACCATAACGAAATTTTTTATAATTATTAGAGAAAATTTATATATAAAAAACCTGAAGAAAATACTTCAAAAGAGTGGGATATGCATAGAGTAGTTGGAATAATAACTGTAAAACCCATATGCAATGGTAATAAGAAATTTTGAAAAAAATTTAAAATTCCTAAAAAATGACAATTATAACATTATGAAATTTACGATAATATTTGGAAAAAAAATATATATAAGAAATCTGACTAAAATACTTCAAAAAGGTGGTATTTGCATAGAATAGATGAAATAATAACTGCAAAACCCAAATGCAATGCTAAAAAGTAATTTTGAAAAGAATTTAAAAATCCAAAAAAATGACAATGCCAAATTTATGATAGTTTTAGGGAAGAATTTATATATAAAAAACCTGCCCAAAATACTTTAAAGGAGTGGGATTTGCATAGAATAGTTGGAATAATAACTGTACAACCCAAATGCAATGCTAAAAAGAAATTTAGAAAAAATTAAAAAATCCAAAAAAGATGACAATAGGGGAGCATTACGAAATTTTCGATAATATTTAAAAAAAATGTATATATAAAAAACCTGACCAAAATACTTCAAAAGAGTAGGATTTGCATAGAATAGTTGGAATAATAACTGTAAAACCCAAATGCAATGCTAAAAAGAAATTCTGGAAAAAATTGATAAATCCTAAAAACAATGACAATAGGGGAATATTTTGAAATTTATGATAATTTTTGGAAAAAAAAATATATATAAAAAACCTGACCAAAATACTTCAGAACATTGGGATTTGCATAGAATAGATGGAATAATAACTGTAAAACCCAAATGCAATGCTAAAAAGAAATTTCGAAAAAAAATAAAAAATCCAAAAAAATGACAGTGGGGGACAATTACGAAATTTTTGAAAATTTTTGGAAAAAAACTCATATATAAATAACCTGACCAAAATACTTCAAAAGAGTGGGATTTACATAGAATAGTTGGATTATAACTGTAAAACCCAAATGCAATGCTAAAAATGAATTTTGAAAAAAAGAAAATCCAAAATAATGACAATGCGAAATTTATCATAATTTTTGGAAAAAAAATTATATATAGAAAACCTGACCAAAATACTTCAAAGAGTGAGATCTCCATAGAGTAGTTGGAATAATAACTGTTAAACCAAAATGCAATGCTAAAAAGAAATTAGAAAAAAAATTAAAAAATCCAAAAAATAACAATGGGGGACCACAACGAAATTTTCGATAAATTTTGAAAAAATTTCAATATAAAAAACCTCACCAAAACACTCCAGAAGAGTGGGATTTGCATAGAATTATTGGATTAATAACTGTAAAACCCAAATGCAATGCTAAAAAGTAATTTTGAAAAAAAAAATAAAAAAATCCAAAATAATGACAATGCAAAACATGAAAATTTTTGGAAAGAAATTTATATATAAATAACCTGACAAAAATACTTCAAGAGAATGGGATTTGCATAGAATAGATGGAATAATAACTGTAAAATCCACATGCATTGCTAAAAAGGAATTTTGAAAAAAAATAAAAAATCCAAAGAAATTACAATGGGGGACCATAACGAAATTTTTGATAATTATTAGAGAAAATTTATATATAAAAAACCTGAAGAAAATACTTCAAAAGAGTGGGATATGCATAGAATAGTTGGAATAATAACTGTAAAACCCATATGCAATGGTAATAAGAAATTCTGAAAAAAAATTTAAAATCCTTAAAAATGACAATTATGAAATTATGAAATTTACGATAATTTTTGGAAAAAAAAATATATATAAGAAATCTGACTAAAATACTTCAAAAAGGTGGTATTTGCATAGAATAGATGAAATAATAACTGCAAAACCCAAATGCAATGCTAAAAAGTAATTTTGAAAAGAATTTAAAAATCCAAAAAAATGACAATGCCAAATTTATGATAGTTTTAGGGAAGAATTTATATATAAAAAACCTGCCCAAAATACTTTAAAGGAGTGGGATTTGCATAGAATAGTTGGAATAATAACTGTACAACCCAAATGCAATGCTAAAAAGAAATTTAGAAAAAATTAAAAAATCCAAAAAAGATGACAATAGGGGAGCATTACGAAATTTTCGATAATATTTAAAAAAAATTTATATATAAAAAACCTAAACAAAATACTTCAAAAGAGTAGGATTTGCATAGAATAGTTGGAATAATAAATGTAAAACCCAACTGCAATGCTAAAAAGGAATTTAAATAAAAATAAAAAAAATCCTAAAAAATGACCATGGGGGACCATTACAAAATTTTTTTATTATTTTTGGAAAAAAATTATATATAAAAAACCTGACCAAAATACTTGAAAAAAGCGGGATTTGCATAGGATAGTGGGAACAGCAACTGTAAAACCCAAATGCAATGCTAAAAAGGAATTTTGAAAAAAAATAAAAATCCAAAATAATGACAATGCAAAATTTATTATAATTTTTGGAAAAAAATGCATAAATAAAAAACTTGACCAAAATACTTTAAAAGAGTGGGATTTGCATAGAATAGTTGGAATAATAACTGTAAAACCCAAATGCAATGCTAAAAAGAAATTCTGGAAAAAATTTATAAATCCTAAAAAAAAATGACAATAGGGGAATATTTTGAAATTTATGATAATTTTTGGAATAAAAATATATATAAAAAACCTGACCAAAATACTTCAGAAGATTGGGATTTGCATAGAATAGATGGAATAATAACTGTAAAACCCAAACGCAATGCTAAAATGAAATTTTGAAGAAATTTAAAAAATCCAAAAAAAATGACAATGCAAAATTTATAAAATTTTTGGAAAAAAAATATATATAATAAACCTGACCAAAATGCTTCAAAAGAGCAAGATTTGCATAGAATAGTTGTAAAACCCAAATGCAATGCTAAAAAGAAATTAAAAAAAAAAAAAACATGACAATGCAAAATTTGACAATTTATTTTTTTTAAGATTTATATATAAAAAACCATGCACAAAATATTTCAAAAGGGTGAGATTTGCATAGAATAGTTGGAATAATAACTGTAAAACCCATATGCAGTGCTAATAAGAAATTTTGAAGAAAAAAAAAATTCCCAAAAAATTACAATTGGGAACTATTATGAAATTTTCCATAATTTTTGGAAAAAAATGTATATATAAAAAACCTTACCAAAATACTTCAAAAGAGTAGGATTTGCATAGAATAGGTGGATTAATAACTGTACAACCCAAAAATCAATGCTAACAAAAAATTTTGTATAAAATTTAAAAATAAAACAAATTACAATGAGGACCTTTACGAAATTTTTGATAATATTATTAAAAAAATTATATATAAAAACCTGAATAAAATAATTCAAAAGAGTTGAATTTGCAAAGAATAGACTGAATGATAATTATAACAAATACATGCAATACTAAAAAGGAATTTAAAAAAAAATAAAAAAAAAATATCAATTGGGGACCATTATGAAATTTTCGATAATTTTTGGAAAAAAAACTATATATAAAAAACCTGACCAAAATACTTCAAAAGAGTGGGAATTGCATAGAATAGATGGAATAATAACTGTAAAACCCTAATGCAATGCTAAAATGGAATGTTGAAAAAATAAATCCAAAAAAATTACAAATCGAAATTTATGAAAATTTTTTGAAAACAATTTAAATATAAAAAACTTGACCAAAATACTTCAAAAGAGTGGGATTTGCATAGAATAGTTGGAATAATAACTGTACAACCCAAATGCAATGCTAAAAGGAAATTTAGAAAAAAATAAAAAATCCAAAAAAGATGACAATAGGGGACCATTACGAAATTTTCGATAATATTGAAAAAAATTTATATATAAAAAACCTGACCAAAATACTTCAAAAGAGTACGATTTGCATAGAATAGTTGGAATAATAACTGTAAAACCCAAATGCAATGCTAAAAAGGAATTTAAAAACAAAATAAAAAATCAAAAAAAATGACTATGGGGGACCATTACGAAATTTTTTATAATTTTTGGAAAAAAATTATATATAAAAAAACTGACCAAAATACTTCAAAAAAGCGGGATTTGCATAGGATAGTGGGAACAATAACTGTAAAATCCAAATACTATGTTAAAAAGGAATTTTGAAAAAAAAAAAAAAAAAAAAAAAAAGACAATGGGGACCATTACGAAATTTACGATATTTTTTGGAAAAAAATTATATATAAAAAACCTGACCAAAACACTTCAATAGTGTGGGATTTGCATAGAATAGTTGGAATAATAACTGCAAAACCCAAATGCAATGCTCAAAAGAAATTTTGAAAAAAAAAAATGTGCGTCACTTGTAGGCAAACCTGCCGCTTGACTTGCTGCAATCACTAGCAAACAGTGTTCCTAAGCGACTTCAGATGCTTTGTGGGCTTTCCATTTCGTTGTATAAATTGCAGAGGTCATCTCACAAGAAATTCATTTTGCAAGATGCTTTAAGTGATACAAGCACAGGAAAAGAGAAAAGCAACAATTTTCCAAAATCTCTATTCCATCCTGCAGACTATTCATGCAAATAACATTTATTCTTGAAATTCGAATTAATTTTATCATGCTAGTTCTCCTTGGAATAGGATTTTGTGACTTTAACAAGAGACAGTATAATGTCTCTATGTTTGCTATCCAATTTCTTAATCTGTTTGTATCATCCTCTTCAGTTCGCCTTAGAAAGCATCGCTGCAGAGGTTATCTAGCAAGAAATTCATCTTGCAATATGCATTAAGTGATGCAAGCACAAAAAAAGAGAAATCAACAATTTTTCGAAGTCGCTAATCCAACATGGAGAATTTTCATGTATGTAACAATTATTCACGAAATGCACGTGAAGTTTATCATGCTACTTCTCCTATTCTAAGGAGGAACTGAGACTCTTGCATTCAAGAGTAAATGTAAATGCATTTTCATGACTTAAGTTTCAAAAATATTTTGCTAAGAATTCCTTTCTATGAAAAATGGGAAAAGAGATAAAAGAAAGTCTCACTTTTTTTTAGAAGCCTTACTAAGGAACCTCTTAACATATCAAGTGTGTTGTTAACCTTTCTTCTCTTTGAATTTAATAACGTCAGACTTTTAATACTCATTTCTGATAAAGTAAAAAAGACTCTGCATCTTTCTCCTTTTCTCATCAATTCCTTGTGCCATTATTAATAACGAAATTCAATCTACATAACAGACTCACATACGATGCTCTAGAAGAGGTCTAAAGCTATGACTCAATCTCTGAAACTTTTGATTCAACTGAAGGTATTCGATATTGGCGATTTTATGCAAGTCTATTTTAGCTGAAATACTCAGTATTAGTGCCTGATCTTTCCATAATATAGCTATACACCTTCCTAATTATTCTCTGCACTGATTTTACTACTGCATACTCATTCCATATGTGTACAGCTGCATAATGTTTTAATTTCAGTGAAAGAAGTAAGATGATGTGTAATTAGTAGGTTGACCATGGCATCGGCCACCCATTGAAAGACTACGACTGAAGGTATTAGAATGTAATTAGGACTGGTCCAGACAGTTCCGGGTTGAGTCTTCCTTCAGGACGGTTCTTTCCTCAAGCCTACATCTACACTGAATATTCTGGAGTATTCATTACACATCTTTTGCTGTTCCATTACATTTGACAAGTCACAAAATTCCCCACATCTGTCTCTTTTCTCTTTTTTCCTCATTTTTTATTATTTATGGAAGGTCCACAGCTAATGGCCCCCAGTAACCGGGATAGAGGGGTGCGAAGAATCTCCAGGGATCGTGTTAACTACACTATTGGCTTGAGGGCAGACACCCTGGTGGTAGTAATGGTTCTACCCATAACTTAGCACCTCCCAATAGATCTGCTTCTTTCACTCTTCACTATTCTAACATTCGAGGGCTGAACTCTAAACGTTTGTCTGTGGAACATCACTTGGATACTTTCCTCCCTAACCTCCTCCTCCTATCTGAAACCCAGCTGTCTATACATGCTTCCACTGACCCATTTGAAATATCTCACTATAATCTGTATACTCGTTTTCGTTCCAAAGGTGGTGTCTGTGCCTACTGCAACATTAACTCTCCTACTGCGAGGCTCATGAACATTGAATCTCTCTACTTTGATGTTCTCTAGCTATAAGTCTATCTCTCCATTACCACTATCTTCCTTTACTTCTGCTACTGTTCTCCAAACTCCACCGAGTTTGTGTCTTTCTTTAAATATCTGTCCTGTGCCATGAGTCCTTGCTATCTTCTCACCCACATGCCGAAGTTCTCTACATTGGAGACTTCACTGTTCACCACAGTGAGTGGCTTCATTCCTCTCACAATGATGTGGGAGGAAGTGAGGCCCTTGCTCTCTTTATAAATCACGATCAGGAGCAAATTATCAAACATCCTACTCGTGTTCCTGTTCGTCACAAACATGCAGCAAACACTCTTGACCTATTTTTTACTCTAATCCTTCAAACTATTCGTATTCTGTGCTTTCCCCTCTTAGAAAATCTGACCACTCTATGATCTCAGTCTCTTCCATTTTCTCTCCCCCTCCACCAATCCCTCCTGCTCAGCACTGCCTTCGGCACATTGAGCATACCCAACATAATAATAATAATAATAATAATAATAATAATAATAATAATAATAATAATAATAATAATAATAATAATAATAATAATAAAAACAATAATAATAATAATAATAATAGTAATAACAATAATAATAATAATAATAATAACAATAATAATAATACTAAAAATAATAATAATAATAATAATAATAATAATAATAATAATAATAATAATAATAATAATAATAATAATAATAATAGTAATTTTCTCACCTTTTGTCACCATTCGCCTGAGTAGATAGTTCTCTATCTGTCAGTCGGCTGACCATGTATGAAGCTCCTCCACTCACTTCTGCCTGCGTATAGTCTTTCATCCTCCACCTGTTGCTCGGATGTTCCTCTATTTTTTAGAGTTCTGTCCACACAATCCAGCCATCTCTTTCTCGGACGGCCCACTGGCCTCCTTCCTTGTGGCTGCCACACCAGGTATCAGATATCTTTTTATATATCTGTCATCTGGCATTCTTTTGACGTGACCAAACCACTGCAGTCTCCTTTTTTCTATGAACTCCAACAGAGGGCTCACTCCCAGCTTTACTCTAATTTCCACATTTTTCAGTATATCTCTCCTGGTAATGCCCTTTATTAATCTCAATGCCCTTATTTCTGCAGGTTGAATCATTCATTCTGTTTTGGTGTTTAATGCCTAAGTTTCTCAACCGTATGGTAATAAAGGTCGAAGTATCATTGTATAAATGGTAGCCTTACACTCCTTTGGGATTGGTTTTTCCTTTGATAGTGGGCATAACATTACAAGAATGTTATTATAATTCTTTCTTCTCTCATTTGACTCCATCTCCTGCTCATTTATCTCATCCAGGTGTACGCCTAGATATTTATACTTATTTACCTTGCTTATCTGCTGCCCACCCATACTCAACTCGCAATCATGCTCTCTCCTTGACACCACCATGAACTCTGTTTTTCCTGGGCCTGTGTTTATTTTCATTCCGTTTCTGTTCACACCCTCATGCCATCTCTCTGCTACTTCCTGTAGCGGCATGACATTGTAAGCTTTTCGGCTGTGGATGAAGACGAGAACTCCTGAGCATAGGATGGATTATGTATGGAAAAGAAACGAAACAGAAAGAGTTAAAAGGATAGAAAAAGCAAAGGTTTGGAGCAAAATAGGAAGAGACCTAAAAGAAGACAACACAGTAAAAAAGAAGCTACTCTTTAGTATGGCTAAGAATTATAGGGGAAAATATAACGAAATCAGCTACGCCATCAAAGATAAAGAGCACAATCTGTTGGTAGTTCAAAGTGAAATTTCGGAAAGATGGTGCGAATATTTCGAAGAGATGCTAAATTCTGGAAGGACGGATGATAACAGCAACAACAGGGAATGTTTGGAAGGCCAACTAGGGGGAGATTTTCAAGAAGACTGGGATATAACAGAGCAGGAAATGCAGGCAGCTATCAAGGCAATGAAAAAGGGTAAAGCAACTGGAGAGGATGGATTGCCAGTGGAAATTATTAAAGCAACGGATACGGCAGGGATGGTGCATTTCTTCGGATCTGTTCAACACGGCTTTCAGAACAGAAATAGTTCCAGAGGATTGGCAGCGAGGTGTGTTATGTCCCATCTTTAAAAAAGGTGAAAGAAATATGTGCAATAACTACAGAGGTGTAATGTTGCTGGCCCACACGAGCAAGATTTACAACAGAATAATTGAAAAACGAGTAAAACACTTATGATTACTAAGTCAAGGCGCTACCACTACACCACAGAAGGTTAAAAGGAATCCAACCTTATAGCTTATATCTGCTATACTTAGGAATGAACGCATTCTAACTGAATGCCACTATGTTCATATTGCAGATTCCCCAACCTCACTCGTGGCTTCATTTTAGCATTTAATTCAATTCCCAATCTCAATCGGGCCAAGAAATAACGAAATAAGCACATTACATATGTGAAAACATGAATCATAAGTCCTAGGGTCGAGTCCCGGTCGGGGCAAGAAATGATTCATGTTTTCACATATGTAATGTGCTTATTTGGTTATTTCATGGCCCGAATAAGATTAGGAATTGAATTAAATGCTAAAATGAAGCCACGAGTGAGGTTGGTGAATCTGCAATATGAACATAGTGGCATTCAGCTAGAATGCGTTCATTCCTAAGTATAGCAGATATAAGCTATAAGGTTGGATTCCTTTTAACCTTTTGTGGTGTGGTGGTAGCGCCTTGACTTAGTAATCATAAGTCCTAGGTTCGAGTCCTGGTTGGGGCAAAAAATGATTCATGTTTTCACATATGTAATGTGCTTATTTGGTTATTTCATGGCCCGAATGAGATTGGGAATTGAATTAAATGCTAAAATGAAGCCACGAGTGAGGTTGGGGAATCTGCAATATGAACATAGTGGCATTCAGTTAGAATGCGTTCATTCCTAAGTATAGCAGATATATGCTATAAAGTTGGATTCCTTTTAACCTTCTGTGGTGTAGTGGTAGCGCCTTGACTAAGTAATTATAAGTCCTAGGTTCGTGTCCCGGTCGGGGCAAAAAATGATTCATGTTTTCACATATGTATTGTGCTTATTTGGTTATTTCATGGCCAGAATGAGATTGGGAATTGAATTAAATGCTAAAATGAAGCCACAAGTGAGGTTGGGGAATCTGCAATATGAACATACTGGCATTCAGTTAGAATGCGTTCATTCCTAAGTATAGCAGATATAAGCTATAAGGTTGGATTCCTTTTAACCTTCTGTGGTGTAGTGGTAGCGCCTTGACTTAGTAATCATAAGTCCTAGGTTCGAGTCGTGGTCGGGGCAAAAAATGATTCATGTTTTCACATATGTAATGTGTTTATTTGGATATATATATATATATATATATATATATATATATATATATATATATATATATATATATATATATATATATATATATATATATATATATCATATCATATCATATCATATATCATATACATACATACATACATACATACATACATACTACTACTCATACATACATACATACATACATACATATCATACATACATATCATACTCATACATACATACATACATACATACATACATACATACATACATACATACATACATACATACATACATACATACATACATACATACATACATACATACATACATACATACATACATACATACATACATACATACATACATACATACATATATATATATATATATATATATATATATATATATATATATATATATATATATATATATATATATATATATATATATATATATATATATATATATATATATATATATATATATATATATATATATATATATATATATATATATATATATATATATATATATATATATATATATATATATATATATATATATATATATATATATATATATATATATATATATATATATATATATATATATATATATATATATATATATATATATATATATATATATATATATATATATATATATATATATATATATATATATATATATATATATATATATATTATATATATATATATGTATATATATATATATATATATATATATATTTATATATATATAATATATATATATATATATATATATATAATATAATATATATATATATATATATATATATATATATAATATATATATATATATATATATATATATATATATATATATATATATATATATATATATATATATATATATATATATAGATATATATATATATATATATATATATATATATATATATATATATATATATATATATATATATATATATATATATATATATATATATATATATATATATATATATATATATATATATATATATATATATATATATATATATATATATATATATATATATATATATATATATATATATATATATATATATATATATATATATATATATATATATATATATATATATATATATATATATATATATATATATATATATATGCACCTTGTTCTCAGAATAACATGAAGATAAGTTCTCAGAAGTGTCGGGTAAATGGAAAATCGAGTGAAAAAACGATTAATTTCCATAGGAAACAATGATCAAGGGCATAGATGCATTCCAAACCTTACATAGACGCACTATGCCAAAGATATAAGATAAGTAAAAACTTATTTTATAACTACATAAAGCAGAAAGCCCTGTATATATTTTTAAGAGTATGCAAATGATATTCAGATTTACTGTACAGCAAGAAATTAACATACTTTACTGCACTATATTATGCGGTGGGCAACAGTCATACAGTACACTGGGACGTGCATGGTGGCAGTGAGCACGTAACTTAAGCGTTAGAAGAGGAGGAGGATATAGGAGAACGAACCTCAATCTGCAAATGTAAACAAATATAAAATAAAAATTATAAATAACCAAAGCATGACTAAAAAGCGAAAAAAAAATAATTATGCAATATCTAAATGCAAAACACGTTAGCAAGACTAAAAAAACTAAAAAAAAAAAATATCATTTTGTAACACCTGAATTACTGTAAAAAAAAAAGATGACACATTCTACTCACTCTATTATACGGTGAGCAACAAGCATGGGACAAGCATAGTGGCAGTGAGCACATGACATTAGCAGTTTAAGAAGAGGAGAAGGAACCCTTATCTGCCAAATGTAAGAAACTATTAACAAAAGCAAGACTAGAAAACTATTTTTTTTCATTATGCAACGCCTGAATTACTGTAAAAAATAAGCACATATTCTACTCACTTTATATAAAAAGATAACACACATTCTACTTACTCTATTATACGGTGACATCAAGGTATGGGATGCGTGAGGTGGCAGTGAGCTCTTGACATTAGCGGTATAATCCGGTATTAGAAGAGGAGAATAAATCTCTATCTGCCAAACGTAAGAAACAATTAACAAAAGCAAGACTAGAAAACTAAATTTTTTCATTATGCAACTAGTCATGATATTATAGTACAGGTATACAGTTATCTGTAAAATTCAAAAGAACTGAAAACACAAACAGTTATAAATATATCCACGCAAAGAACTGAAAACACAAACAGTTATAAATATATCCACGCACAGTGGATAAAATGCCCTAATTTAGGGTAATCAGAGAATGATGATGAGTGATATCTACATTGATTATATAATAATGATAATAATAATAATAATAATAATAATAATAATAATAATAATAATAATAATAATAATAATAATAATAATAATAATATATTAATAATAATAATAATAATAATAATAATAATAATAATAATAATAATAATAATAATAATATAATAATAATAATAATAATAATAATAATAATAATAATAATAATAATAATAATAATAATAATAATAATAATTATAATAATAATAATAATAATAATAATAATAATAATAATAATAATAATAATAATAATAATAATAGTAATAAGAATAATAATTATAATAATGATGAATTAAATTACGTTTAGGGTACTCAATATGGATTTAGGGAAATATTTGTCCAGATCTAGGGTAAACTAAGCTTCTACTCGTGGAAGCAGTGTCGTACACTTACCATTTTTCAACTTTCTCCAGAATATCCAATCGACAAGATGAAAGCTTCTTACTTACCATTTTTTCCATTTTCCCCATAATATCCGGTCTAGCATGTGAAGACTTAACTGCAGTTAAACTTAAACCAGTTATTGCACTTTCACTTTTTCCTCATTTTCACGGATAGTGTGTACGTACATACATTCACTGAGCTGCAATGCCAGTTCATTGGCGACTGTACTCTCACCACTCTCATGATGGTTCAACCCTTGCAATTTTATTTCAAGAATTATTGCCTTTCTGCCTTATATGGGAGTAGAAGCACTTATACAGTCTTTTCTTTGGTGTTTAGTGACCATGATAGTACAATGATTATGATTAGTAGGTTGGCCATGGCACCAGACGCCCATTGAAAGACTATGACTGAAGGTATTAGGATGCAAGTAGGACTGGTCCAGACAGTTCCAGGTTGAGTCTTCCTTCAGGTCAGTTCTTTCCTCATGCCTACAGCAACACTGAATATTCTGGCATATTCATTACACATCTCTTGCTATTCCATTACATTTGACAAGTCACAACATTCTGCAAATCTGTCTCTTTTACTTTCCTTTTCCTCACATTTGTTATTATTTATGGAAGGTTCACAACTAATGGCCCCAGTACCCAGCATAGTGGGGTGCGAAGAATCTCCGGGAATCGTGTTGACTCCACCATTGGCTTGAGGGGTAGACATGCCTGGTGGTAGTAATGGTTCTGCTCTTATCCATGCACCTCCCAATAGATCTTTTTCTTTCACTCTTCACTATTCAAACATTCGTGGGCTGAAATCTAATCTTTCATTTGTGGAACAGCACTTGGGCACTTTCCTCCCTATCCTCCTCCTCCTATCTGAAACCCAATTGTCTATACATGCTTCCACTGACCCATTCCAAATCTCTCACTATAATCTGTATGCTCGTTTTCATTCCAAAGGTGGGGTCTGTGCATTCTGCAACACTAACACTTTTACTGTGAGGCTCATGGACCTTGAATCTCCTGACTTTGATGTTCTCTGGCTAAAAGTCTATCTCTCCATAACCACTATCATTTTTTGCTTCTGCTACTGTTCTCCAAACTCCACCGAGTTTGTGTCTTTCTTTGATTATCTCTCCTCGTGCCATGAGTAATTGCTATCTTCTCACCCACATGCTGAAATTCTCTTCATTGGAGACTTCAATGTACACCACTGTGAGTGGCTTCATTCTTCTCACACTGATGTGGGAGGAAGCGAAGCCCTTGCTTTCTTTATTACTCAGGATCTGGAGCAAATTATCAAGCATCCTACTCACGCTCCTGATCGTCATGAAGATGCTGCAAACACTCTTGACCTATTTTTTACTTCTAACCCTTCAAACTACTCTTATTCTGTGCTTTCCCCTGTTGGTGAATCTGACCACTCTATGATCTCTGTCGCTTCCATTTTCGCTTCCCCACCACCAATCCCTCCTACTCAGCGCCGCCTTTGGCACTTCAAGCAAACCCAACATGAAAATTTGCGTAACTTTCTCTTTGACTTCCCATGGGATGACTACTGCTTTCGGTCCCGCAACCCAGATCAGGTAGCTGTAAAGGTTGCCGAGATCATGACCATGGGAATGGAGGCGTACATCCCCTCTTCTACAAAAACTTTCTCTCCCCCTAAACATTGGTTTGACCATGCCTGCTCCATGGCTATCCGGGCTAGAAATCAGGTCACCGCTCTTGCCATTCCTCTCCTTCCGATTTAACTAGCTCTGCTTTTATAATAGCTAGGAATCGCTGTACAGCTCAGATTCGAAGGTCTAAGGCTTCCTTTATAAGAAGGAAAGTTGATGACCTTAACTCCTCTCCCACTGACAAATGCTTCTGGTCCTTAGCCAAAAACCTTTCCAAAAACTTCTGTAACTCAAGCTTTCCCCCTCTCCTTCGTTTTAATGGTTCTATAGCTTGCTCTCCCACTGACAAAGCCACTCTCTTTGGCTCTCATTTTTCTGCCAACTCTTCTATCAACGATTCCAGCGCACCTGTTCCTCAGTCTTTTCCCTTCTCTAACCCTGTGCCCTCCCTTATCCTTTTTTCACGCAAAGTTCATAAGGTTCTTCGCTCGCTAAAGACGAACAAAGCATATGGTCCCAATGGTATTCCTGCAAGGTTTCTTAAGGTGTTTGCAGATGAACTGGCTCCCGTGCTTTGTCGTCTTTTTTGCCTCATTCTGTCAACCAGTATCTATCCTTCATCTTGGAAGCATGCTCTAGTTCAACCTGTTCCTAAGAAGGGTTACAGCTCTATTCCTTCTAACTACCGACCTATTGCTATAACCTCCTCTATTGCTAAAATTCTCGAAACTTTGCTCAATGCTCACTTCTTGAAACACCTTGAATCTAACTCACTTATCTCCGATCACCAGTAAGGCTTCCGCAAGGTAAGATCCACTGGTGATCTCCTGTCCTATCTTACTCATGTATGGTCATCTTCTCTGAGAAACTATGGGGAATCCTTTGTCGTCGCCCTTGATATCTCTAAAGCTTTTGACAGAGTCTGGCACAAGGTTCTGTTGGCCAAACTCCCTGCCTATGGCTTTGCCCCTTCTTTCTGTTCTCTGATTTCCAGTT
>JAXCGZ010010145.1:0-7500 GCA_037179515.1 Halocaridina rubra | reverse complement strand
AGTGCCTCTTTTTCTGTAGTGGAATAGGGTTGTTGATGCTTGCTCAGCTTGCAGGAGTAATATGCCACGGGGCGCAATACATTGGTTAGTTGGTTGGCTTGCAAAAGTACCGCTCCCACACCAAGACCACTAGCATAAATTTGGAGGTGGAATGGAAGTTTGAAGTCTGGAGCCCTTAAAACAGATTGAGAAGTTAAAAACATTTTATATTGGTATAAACCAAATTGGGTGATAAATGCGAAAATCTCATTAGCACTCTCTATAAGAGGTATCTGATAATACCCCTTAGTGAGATCAATGGTTGTAATAAACTGGGATTTTCCAATAGTATTTTAAAGGTCTTCTATTAAGGTGAGAGGATAAGCGTCTTTGACAGTTACGTTATTTACATTTCTATAGTCAGTAGAAAATCGGGAAGATCCATCAGGTTTTGGCACTAAAATACATGGTGATGCCCAGGGAGACATACTTGGTTCAGCCAATCCTTGAGTCAATAGATAATCTACTTTTTTCTTGATAATATAATTCTTAATGAGGTGCAATCTATATGGAGCATGCCTAATAGGGGCTTGACATGAAGTAATTAACTTTATGTCATGTTGGATATAATTACACAATCCTGAAGAATCAGAAATAACAGGAAAACTGATGCAACAGCTCAGCCAAGTCTGCTATTGCTCTTAACTCTACAAGCAAGATGATAAGAAATGAACGCTTTATTTCCAGAGAATGCTGGCACTTCTATGAACCTTTGTAGTAGATAAATTTGATAGAATAGCAAGAGCAACATGATTTGCATAGACACATTTTCCTCTACCCCCAATGACTGACAAGATATAGAAGAAAAACGGTGTGATAGTACCTATGCTTGTCATAAGTTCTAATGAAATGCAATTTCAAAATGTATTTGACATCCCTTACTATTAGAGAGTGTTAGCTCACAGATAGAATATAAATTTCAACTGGGTTTGAACAAAGGTTCAATAATAAGTACATAACTAATTATATAATCGGTAATCATGAAATAAAACAAATAAAAAAACAATAATAAAAATAATGATAATTTTAGAAATACGAACAACAATATTACCATAAATCTAATGATATAGTAACTGTGAAATGATAATAATAATGGTACAATAATAGTGATAAAAAAAGAAAATATATAAATAATAATAATAACAAAAAATAAACTAATCTATCTTTTCTTCAATGCTTCGCCTGGCTTTCAGTTTTGTAAGCCCAGATTTCTTTGCTGCTGAGATTGATATAGTTAATATTAAACATAGTGAAATTCAAATAATAGATGCAAATGCATAAACAACATCATTAAAGCTTACAGTGAAACTGTGCTGGAATTAGTTTATTTGATAAATATAATGAAGGGCAAAAAAGTGAAATGGGAAACTAGTTTCGTTTAAACTATGCCTCGAAAATTGATACAGAAAATTCCGAAATGCAAATGTACTGTATGTTCTTTGTATTACTATGGGTAAGGCAGTGAATATAATTCACAACTACACATATACGTACAAACTCACACACGCACATACACAAGCATGCACACACACTCACGCACACATACACATGCATGTACACATAGTAATGAAAACGGTGTGTAAAGATGCAATGCTCAAATCAGAGTTAACATCTTAAGAAGCTTGCACAAGAAGTACTACATGAAACCACACTTAACTCACATATGCAATACAAGCCTCAGATGGTAAAGAAACTATCCCCCTTCTCTCTCTCTCTCTCTCTCTCTCTCTCTCTCTCTCTCTCTCTCTCTCTCTCTCTCTCTCTCTCTCTCTCTCTCTCTCTCTCTCTCTCTCTTAGTCACAGCATCATTTCAAGAGCACTGAAAACGAAAATATAAAGTATTTGCGCCCTTGGTATGCCTTGTGTGTAATTACCTAATTGTAATTACTTAATTGTGCTTACAAGGAAGATACCTATACTCGTAACTCCCCGCCTCCTGGTCGGTTCCATTTTCATATTCAATGATGCTTTTCATATTTATCCATTAAACTATGAATTGAATTAGCATTAACTACCTCCTTGCTTAGCAAATTCCAATCATCAAGTATTTCTACACATAAAAAAATTAATTCCTTACATCCTGCAAAGAAGTTTTCTTATGAAGCTGTCAAAACATGAACTAGAGCCAGCCATCTGAAAATATCGATCCCTATTCACTTTGTCAAAAACCATGAGGAATTTAAAGACTGTCTCCATATCCCACCCTATTCTTCTAGCTTTGTGCGATAGTGAGTCTAATTCCCTAACCTCTCTTCATGACTGAGATTGGATGTTTTTACACCAGTTTTCTGGCATGTCTTTGAATTTTTTTTTTTGCAATGCTTATCAAGCGCGGATTCCAGAAGGGGGCTGGATTTTCAAGCTTTGCCGTCAAATAGGTTACAGTAATAATTCTGAATATTTCCTTATCCACATGTCGTATAGAAGGGTCTGCCAATGGTAAGATTTCAATCATGAGTAACAAACAAGTGTTGATTCTAGATTCCAATGGTTTGGAAAATTTTCAGTTCAGGATAAATTGCAACATATACTCTGGCCTGTGAAAACACTGTACTTGAGGAGTGGTGAAATTGCCAGTAAGTTCCAGATGTGAAATATGCTCTTAATCGTTCATGAATGTATCTATCTTTCCACATCCAATTATACTGTAGTTTACAGAGAATACATTTTGTCCACTATGGAATATTTGGCAATTCTCTTGCCATCTTCACTGCTGTCCTTTCGAAATTTTGTCTGTATGGAAAGTTAGCATATTACTGCAAATGTCGAACATTATGTGTTTCAAAACTTGTCTCATCTTATAAACATATGTCTAGAATAGTCCATATAATTTGCAGTGTTTACATGTTAATAAAGAAGACTGAGTATAAGGCTAGTCTGGGGAATGTGTGGCATGTAGTGAAAGAGAGTATGGAGGATGGAGTTGAAGAAGAATGGAGTTGTTTCAAGGAGGAAGTTATGAAGTGTGTAGAGGCAGTGTGTGGAAGGAGAGTAACAGGTGGAAGTAAAAGGAGAAGTAGTGAGTGGTGGAATGAGGTGAGTGCAGTAATGGCTGAAAAGAAGTAGCTATTTCAGGTATGGTTACAGATTGAGATTGTGGAGTAATATTAAATGAATAGTGCAAAGAAGAGTTTAGCAAAGTGTGTGTTGAGGAGAACAAAGAGAGAAGACGATGTAAGGTGTGGTAGATGCTTTTCTGAGTACTTTAAAAGTAATAAGAAGATGATTTGAAAAGAAGTGAAGAGTGTAAGGAAAGGTGTGTCTGGTAGGGAGGAGAGGATCAAAGGAGTAGATGGGAATTCTTAGTAGACGAAATAAAGGTGATAAAGGGATGGGTGGAATATCTCAAGGAACTGCCTATTAGCTCAGTGAGCAGTGATGAACATGTGTGAGGGAAGTTGCCATATGATAAAGCATGGGGGGTAAACCAGTTACGGTTCTCGGGTCTCATTGTAGAATATCCTTGCCCACCTACTTCATATGTGACCCAAGCACGGTGGTAGGGGGGCAGAATTTGTGAAAACCCTTTATACTCAAGGAGCTAAGAGGATTTGTTGAATTTTATGTGGATTGTGGGGAAGACTTGTTTCTTGGCTCGGACAACCATCTTGAAAGGGGGAATAGGACCATGCATACATAATTGTGCTTGCATTCTGAAAAAGAAAATACAATAGCCCATAAGCTAATAATTTCAGCCTTAGCATAAACTTGATGTTATTTCATGGCTTTGAAAGGACAGTTATTGGGATACATTTATCACATCTCTATTAGCATCTTTTATCTTGTTACACATAAAGTCACTGCTTTTCCCTGGCTACTTTGAGACGAATGTTGGTTATGGCTCAAAAATTTTCACTCAGATTCCCTTCCTGACACCGACCCTCTCCATTCATCCTGGCTCAGAACCGGCAGAGACTTACGCTGTGTTACTAACACAGTGACTGGATTGATCCTATTCTTCTATCAATAAAAATACTTTTTGAGTTGCGACAAAGGGTATAAGTGCCCTAATTTAAGCTTGAGCTTGTGAAGATGACATTTCTCCACTGATCACAAGCACTTAAATGGTTCATTTACTGAGCCTATTGAGCTTTCAAGGGCCATAACATGAAGGGTACCATTAATCTTTCCTTCTTAGCTTCAAAAGCATACGCTTGCTATCCTTAGGAGCTAAATTAAGATTTTCTTGGATACAAGTCAAGTGTTTATCTGGCAAGTTACAAAAGGGTGAAGAGCAATGTAGAGATTTTCCTCCTGTTATGGGATAAAATACTGAGTTCATGAGATCCAGTTTGTAGTTATGCCTTGGATAATTAATAAGACTGTACTGTCAGTGAACTGGGTCATAATGTGACATTGAAACACCTCGATGACAATATAATTTTTTGGCCAAAATTACTCACTTGAGAATTCTTCATTTTGTCCGAAGTTGTTTCTCAGTTTCTTTTGTCATGTTCTTTGCGCTACTTAATAATGTGCTTCAACACACTTGTACTTTTTCTTCCTTGTATTATTTGAAAGTCTCCTCTTATTATTATCTAATTATCACTACTTTTCGAGGGCTGTTTCCACATTCATCCAGCTACTTTATAAATCTTTCCTCTCGAAATATATTGTGTGGAATTTTGGGTCTGAATCCATATGTTTCTTCAGGTCTTATACGAGGGCAAAAGAGATGAATATAATTGTATTCTTAGTTTTACTCTGCCTCTAAAGCATGACCTTTTAAGCCTGAGAAGCTAGATTTTTTCTATATTTATTTGACATTTTATATTCAATTTTGTATATGTGCATGGTGGTACTCTTTCAAACATAAACATTTTCTTTTTCTAATAGTCTATATTATTTCAATCATATTTTCTTATTTTCTACTTACTCTATAACAAAGCTTTCATATACACGACCAACAACTACAGAGAAGAGGAAACAAATGATCAAAGTTGAAAAAACTGACTATATTAATATCATCATCAGAAACAATTAACTACACTGGTTTATGGATAACCTGACCTTGTATGAATATAAACATATCTTGCCTTATGGGATGATTATTTCTTACAATAGATCAAACGTGTAGATCAAACGTGTTATGATAACATTCTGAACTACTTATGAAACTTAGGTGATATAATGTTAAGTATGAAGAATTATATTTTTTCTTTGAGTGCTTTAATGTCTTATGATGAGCAAATATAATGGAGGGATTCCATAGGTCTTTGTATATAACTGATTATCATAGAGAGATTTCGGAAAAAATAAGAGGGATGTCACTTTGAGATATGAAATCTCATAAAACCATTCACATGTAGCAAGATGGTCTGATTTCTTTCCTTCAAAGGGTTTGGATACTTTAAGATTATTTGCCTGTCTGTACATATTTTAAAGAAAACTTAATAAAATGCCATATCCATATTCGTGTCTATTCATTCTTTGAGTTAAAGTAATCCCATTAAGGTATTATATCATTCTTGCTAAGCACAGAGAATTTTGGGAATTTTAAGATTTTTGCTTCTATTTACTTATACACTTCAACAGCGCCTTGTAGATAAGTTCCTTTTAAGTCACCTCGGATGCTCCAATCATATTATGGTTTCCTTTTGATATTCTCCATTGGAAAGCACTAAGTATTTAGGGTTCTGTGAAATTGCTTCCCTAGAGTTTCCATCTAGCATAATTTCATTGTTGGCTGGAGTTCATTGAGTAGCTGGCCCCTCACTATCCATGTGACCACACTTGAGATATTCGTGTAGTACTGTATATCCAGATGAATTTCAAATATAGCATTTTTTATAGTAGTGTTAGGAAGAGAAGGGAAGTAGAATACGAGCTCACTCACAAAAGGTGAATTTGTCTTGTGGTAGATGTTTTAACTTGTAATATCTATAAAAAGAAACTGATATATCTGCGCTGTTAGGTCAAAGTTTGCATAGAAACTTTTAGTCTTAGAGAGGTGAAATGAAATATGAATGAGAAAACAGGGAAGCACGTCCAGTCTCTTCATAAATCACAGATTAATTGTAGTTTAGCGTTATTGGTGCCGGAGAAACTATGATGTAATTTGAGAAGAATGCCTTTCACAGCTTGCATCTCAGAACTTCAGGACGAATAATGTATACTGTATAGGTGTTGTCAGTGCATCAGCTTTTGAGTTAGCCTGTTGAGAAGACTGCTTTTAGAGATTCTACTTGAATATTTTGATCCTTATATGAATGAACAGAACTTGATATTTTGTGGAGGGCCAGTTGAAATTAATAGATTATCACACACTTAACGTTAAAATTCACTGGAATATCTCACTACCTGGTCGAGTACTGAAACAAAGTATTGGAACCTTGACATTGATATTATTACATGAGATGTATACTGTTATCCAGTGCAGCTCTTTTTGTGTGTTCGCCATTTAAAGTAAACTATCGTATCTAAGCTATTAAAGTGATCTTATTTCTTTTCATATAATTGAAAAATGAAATAATATATCAATGTATAGTTCAATTGTTTATTTTATATTTTTCTTAGAGAGATGGTTAAGAAATATAAACATCAGCAAACAAGTAATATTTGCAGTTTCTAGAATATATTGCATTACCCTAGGACTCTCTCTCTCTCTCTCTCTCTCTCTCTCTCTCTCTCTCTCTCTCTCTCTCTCTCTCTCTCTCTCTCTCTCTCTCTCTCTCTCTCTCTCTCTCTCTCTCTCTCTCTCTCTCTCTCTCTCTCTCTCTCTCTTACACACAAATATTAACATATTCATATGAGTTTTTATCCTCTTCAATAACACTTAGTTGCTTATATGTCTAAGGACGTATACCCTCTCAATATTTTCCATATCAGTTGAGTTGTCGATCAAAATATTATCAGGACACTCATGGAAGTATTTCCAGCTGCGTTATTTATAGATATCTTACCATCAAATATATGTAATCACATCTCAAAGTTGCAGTTCTCAATGTTTCCGTCATAGTTCTGGGAATACTTTTATTGACAAACATCAAGATCTGGGAAACTTTGATAGAATGGTGTATCATAAGGCGTACACTTGTCTGGGAGAGAGAGAGAGTGAGTGAAAGAGAGAGAGAGAGAGAGAGAGAGAGAGAGAGAGAGAGAGAGAGAGAGAGAGAGAGAGAGAGAGAGAGAGAGAGAGAGAGAGAGAGAGAGAGAGAGAGAGAGAGAGAGAGAAGAGAGAGAGAGAGAGAGAGAGAGAGAGAGAGAGAGAGAGAGAGATTTCCCTTTTCCTTATGCTAGTTCTAATCTAGGTCTGATAATGGAGGTAAAGTGTGAGTAAGAGTTTTTCTATTTTTCGTCTTCCCTTTGAGGGCTTAGGGGAAGGCAGGTGTTGACACAGATCCCTAGACGGGAAATCATAATACTACTCCAGCCAATACCAGACAAACAGAAATATTTTTTTTACCTTCTCTGTTATCGTTTCTATATAATTTCTCCACAAAGAAATCTAGGTATCGCTTG